>VZUI01033958.1:0-42704 GCA_013401135.1 Cettia cetti
GGCCCGGGCCGGGCGGGGCGCAGCGGCGGAAGGGCGGGCGCTGCCCACACACGCCCGCCACCCGCGCCCCCGCCGATAGCGCCCGCTCCCCGCCGCGCGGTGCCGGCCCCCGGTAGCCCCCCACGGAGGAGCGGCTTCACCCGCAGCGCCGGGCAGCTCCGCGGGCTGCGGGAGCCGCGCCGCGGTTGAAAATTAACGCGTGTGAACGCCCAGCCCCTGCGGGGAGCCATGGAGGCGCCCGCCCGGTGCCCACCTCGCCCCCTGCCCGGGCAGCAGCCGCACGGCGCCGCGAGAAGGCGGATCCGGGAGCGGCGTTGAGCGGCCGGCGCGGGGAGCGAGGAGCGCCGGGCTGTGCTGAGGGGCTCGGCCCGTGCCCTCGGCCCCGCCGGGCCCGGCGCCAGCTCCGGGAGCCAAACCCGGCTCTCCCGGCGTGGGAAAACAACCCGGTCATTCCTGCTCGCCTCAGAGCGCTGCTCTGCTGCCCTCCCATGAAAACCGGGATCAGGTACATGGAGGAGAATCAGAATCATCAAGGCTGGAAAGTCCTTTAAGATTATCCAGTCTAACTGTGCACCCAGCACTACCACTGAGACTCCTAAACCATTAATACCCAGTGCCAAATCCAGACGCCTCTTGAACACTTCCAGAAATGGTGACTGCACCACCTCCCTTGGCAGCCTATTTGAATGCCTGATCACCCTAAAAGTGGTTTGTTTGGGGTTTTATTCCTAATAATAGGAATCTCCCCAGTGGCATTTTAAGGCCTTAGGTAGCTCCTATTAGAGTTACAATACAGCCAGGCTAGGCCGGCCGCCCTGGTTGGTTTTGTGCCACTGCATTACCACATTCTTGTAAATGTTAGCAGGAAAAAAAAATCGACTCAATACAAAGTCTTAAAACACATCAGGTAACTACTTTTAAAGGTAGGTTTTAGCTACGAATTACTGAACCACCAACCCTAATAACTAGTTGAATTCTGGGGGGAAAAAAAATGCTTTATCATCTCAATTATGTTCATCTAGACACCAAAGGAATATTATTTGAAACTATAGTTGCAATGCTGAGTTCTTCATCTGGGGAAGTTTTTAAGTAAAAATAACTTCCACTGAGATGATTTAAAGTATGATGTACGCTACTAGTAAGAACAAAATTCAACTTTCAAGGTCAGAATCTAATGAAGACGTGTTAATTGCAGGCCTTACATCCCATTTCTAAAGAAGCAGTGACAACATGGTCTGAAGAACGCACTTGGATTGACATCCCGTGATTAACGACCTGTCACCTTGGCTTTGTTTTTCTCAAGCAGCAGGAGAAACCAAGCTCAATCTTTGTCAGTTCATAAGCAGCATTTAACAGAACTGAATTTTAACATTTCAAATGAATCTCACAACTCATAATAGCATGCCTCCTGGAGCTAAAGAGCATCCTTGCTTCTTTTGAAGCTTTTGAAGATAACTTTGTGTGCTGAGGTAATATAGATTTGTCAATATATTTTGAGAAGTAAAGAAGAGTTAGAAGAGTTGCTGTAAAGGCTCCAGATATTTGCATTCAGGAAATTAAGATGACAACGGGCAGGTTGATAGTTTGAGATTACCTGGTACATAATTTCTGACCTGTACCATGTAGTTGCCATGTTACCTGAGGTTACCTGCGTGGTTACTCCATGAAGTATCCCACTACAGGTAGCAGTGACTGTCCTCCAAGACAAGTGCATCTGTTAACTTGTATGTAAGCGAACTAAGCACCCTTCCAAGATACTCATGACACACTCACAGTTATAATGCCACAATTTCAACACAAAATTGATCCACCCAACAAGAAAAACATTTCGTTCCTTTGCTAAAACAGGTAGGTCTTGTTTTCAATATCATATTCTATCATTAAATATTAAAAAACTTAGGTAAATATTTCATGGGGAAAAAACCAAAGCCTGTAGGTTCTAATACTGTTTACATCCACAACGTTTGGACTTCTTTACATTGTGAAAAGTTTTGGGGAGAAGAGTGGGAGTTCCTGAACATTGTTCACAATTGAGACCTAAATATCTGTGACAAAGTCTGCATACTAAGAAACATTCTGTGTTCATGTGTCTCACAAGAAGTCAAAAGCAAGTCCTACTCTATAGCAGCAACTAAAAAAAGTTGTGTCTTTAAGGCTTAATCTCTTTCACATCATGTAAATCTGTCAATATTACAGCCTGTAATGCTGCCAGGCAGCTGGGAAGTGCCACTTCAGCATTATACAAAGACTGTATCCATCCTTGAAAATTATAGTACTGTTTCTGCCATATTCAACACGTTGCAAACAGTGGCTGTTTAATAAACAACTCAACGTATTTTATTTACAACTGCTGGTAAATGTTGTTTCTTCTAAAATCCCATCCTTAATGTAAGCTTGATTCACAAGAGTATTAGGACAGCTTTAATATCTTCAGGAAGTCTCATTAAAGTGTGTGGCAAAGGCAATATTTGGCAAACCAAGGCACATTATTAATGTATGATTTTAGAGATAAGTCTGAAATTTAAAAAAAAGGCTTTATTTCCAGTAACCTGTCATAGCCAGTTGCACTCACAAATTACAATATTTGTTTTACTTCTTTTAATCCTGAAAAAAATCTTGCAATGAAATACTCCTCTGAATTTCCAGTGAGCAAACAAGATTAGCCCAAACAGAACAATTCCAGTGAACATATGTATACAAATCAGAAAAAACGTACACAAACAGTCTTTAAATGTCACAGTAAGAATCTCTTTTTTTAAAAAACAGTACTTGAAAGGATATGCAATACTGAGAGGTTTGGGGGGGAAAAAGATTGAACCCTGGTGGTTGTTAGCATTTTCTCTTTCTAGTTCACAGTCCTGAAAATACTTCATAAAAGCAAGCAAACTTTCTGGAAATAGGTTTACATTCAGGAGGGCAGAGTTTCATGAATGCTCAATGGCAACTTAAGCAGCCCCCTGCCCCAGGCCTTCTCCTTCTCTTGCTGTGTTGGCAGGTTTCAGTGCCACGCAGCACCACCTTAGTGTTCTGCATCAATTAAAAAGTTCCTGCCGCTCGACCACCACCACCACCCCAGTTTTTAGGTGCCTTGCTATTTCTTCAGAAGAATTAAAGGCCTCTGGAAAGCTTGGGAAAATTAGAAAGTAGTAAATACATTACAGTCCAGGAAGTACCAGTTGGAAGCAAAAAGGGGAGAATTCACTCTAATGGCATCAAACGGATAGGCCTTCACCTGCAGCTTGTTTATATGCAAGCTGAACTTCACATTTGGTTTAGTCTTTGGGATCTCAATCAATTCAGCCTCATCTCAACAGCTCCCATGTACTACAGCACTATCAAAAGCAGTAAAATGTATTTTAAACATAACAAGAATACCTATAACTGCATGGTTCACAGATTGGAGATTTATTACACAGAATTCTGTTGAAGCCACTTTTCAAACAGCACTTGAAATACTTGTTGCTCTGAAGCGAGCTTCCAGATTCTTTCAAAGTATTGTTTTATAGTATCCTTCTCAAGATGCATTTGTTCAGTCTGTCAGTGTTGAGTAATGCTACTGATATCTATTACAAATTTTGTTAATCTCATAAGAATTTATTTATACATTATAACAAGAGATGTTTTTCTGAACCATATAATTGATAATATTTTAATATGGACAAAGCTTTCTATAGCACTTCAGTTTGGGTCAGAAAGGGTTAATATATGATCCTTCTTTGAAAACAGGCTTCTCCACTGCTTGCTTGCTTTGCTTTAGGTATAAACAGCCTTCAAAACACTGAGCATAAATTAGCTTTCATGGAAGAAAAAAACTGGTTTCTGCTAAGACGGACTTTCGTTTGATTTAATCACATTTTTTGTTGTCTTTCATCAGGAAGTCAAAAACTCACCAGTGCTTTTACAGTCCTCTAGAGAGTTCTTGTATGACTGGAGTCAGGACAGGGGAGGAATGGTACTGGAGCTTCTCATTTGCATGCTTTAAATGGCTTGTCATTTGTAAAGCCTGTGTTGCAAATTTCATTTCCACATCCTTTCAATCCGTGCCATTCAACTGATAGCAGATAGAAGCAATCTACCTTATCTCCAAGTCAAGTTCTCCAGAGGAAAACCCAAGGCAAACCCACCTTAGTGTGTGTGTGTTTGTATGTGTGTGTATGTGTATGTGTGTGTGTGTATAAAATCAGTTCAAGTTTAAAAGAAGAAAAATGATACAGTTTTCCCAGAGGAAATAAGTGCTCATTTAATTTTATAATTCTGAGCATGTTAAGATGTAAGAAACATAACTACATTTTCAAATTACCTTGGCTCAGCCCTGTCTTGACACTGTGCAATTATGCTAATTAAGGAACTTTGGTTTATGGGAGTCTTAAATTATATTTCACTGATTTTTAAAACACTTGAATTTAACCGTGTCATCCCATCCCTAAGCAGCATTCCTACCAATATTCTACATTCAGAGAAGGGGTACAGCGCCACAGCAGTTTAGGTTGACATAAAAATCAGGCTTCTGTGATTGCCTTTCTGCTGGTGCCAAGTTCTGCGTTGGCCCTGACTTTCTCCTCTCTTGATAACCCAGCTCAGGAGGACTGATCTAGCCAAGAAGAAAGCCTGCCTCAAAAAAGGCTCTACTGCTGAACTCTCAGAACTAGTGGAGGAAGGCAGTGTAGAGCAGTGACAGGACTAAAACCTTTAATCAGTTTGAACTGTTGTGAATGTGTACTCAGAGCATTCAAGAAAATCAGGTTTAATCTATCCTTCAGGGAAAGACAAAGTTAATTCTTTTTCTGACTATAGTACTCAGCTTACCTCAAACCTGTGTTTCATTTCCCATACTTTTCTTTAATACCTTCCATCTCTCATATACCTTAATACTTACCTGCTATTTTCTTCCTTCAGCTGCACTATTTTGAAATAGTTAAAAATATTAGTTGCACATTTTCCAGAGAGTTTTTCCTTCCCTTTATTTAGGACTCACAGAGCTCTTCAGCTGTTTCTGTTTTCTCCTGAGTGACTGTTTTCAAAGCTAACTACCTCAGTAAAAGTTTCACTGCTCATGTGGAAGCTCTCACAAGTGCCTCTATCCTGTCTACTGGAGGCTTCACATTTCCAGAGACATTTTGTGAAGTAAAGATCTAGTTTCACATTGCCTGTAAAAGACAGCCAAGAAGCATGTGCTCTATAATTGGAATATGCTGTGAAACAAGTTACTATTGGAAGTCTTGGCTGAGGCAGGCAAAATGCCTTCTTAGGATATCTGCTACAGGACAAAGACTCCGCTCCTCTGCATTGCCAGCTGCAGCTACCATCATGTTGTGGCCTGAATACAGTAGGAGGTGGAAAACTCTTCCCTAGTAAAGGTTTATGTCTTTCTGAAGGATTACTGAAATTTATTACATGGCAAAGAAGGCACCCCATTTACTTCTAATTTCTTTCAGTTACATTATAGCAAGCTGTCTGTGGTGGAGAATAAAGACATTTCAACAATGAAACTATAAACAGCTAAAAAAACCCAGCAATATCAAAGTACTTTCATTTGAATTGATTCAAGGTTAATGTGCCAAGAATTTCAGGAATGCTGCATATATTACAGAAAACTAAGCTTGCCAAGACTCTTGGAAATTCTTCTTCAAGACTATGGGTGAGAGCAAAACGGGGCAAAGGTAATACTCAGTGAGGAGCTGGCAGTTAATAAACAGATGTTTACACAGTTACACGATTTCAGCTCCTGGCAAGAATATGATTTGTTTGATAACACACTTAAGCATAGTACATTGGGCTATGAAATTTTATTCAGACTCAGAGCCAAAAAATGTTATCAAGTGAAAGCATGTGGCAGCTTTTCAGGTTGGGAAGAATTTGTTACAAACTTCTGTTTTACAGGGGAGTACATATACCTTTTTATTTTTAGTATTACTACAATTTCCATATAAATGGACTCAAATATAGAGAGGATTTTTTCCTCCCTTATGTCTTAAAAAGAGTGGTCTGAGATCACATTTTTAAAGCTGGTAAAGGTTACTGATAAAAGCAATTAATGTAGCATGCTTCTATTGCAAGTGTGTGCTCTATTGTAAAGACCCTTAACTTTAAGATAGGCCCAACAGGTGAATTGAAAGACTAAATCTGTATTCAGATGCTTTCTTAGTCAAAGTTAACGATAAGGCTGCAGGGGGAGGAATAAAAACTGCACATACAGGTTATGTAACATTTAGAAACTTAGTGAAGTACACTTAGAAAAAAATACCCTAATTTAATAAGGTTGTTCTGACCTTATTCCCTATCCAACTACACAAGCCTGTGCTAGGACAAAGTGGAGGTGGGAGCAAGTGCTTGGGAGTGTTTCCATAGCCCACTGCTAATGAATATCAAACTTCAGCACAAGGGAATTAAAAAACACACATTTCACAGAAGACTCCTGTCTACCTTGAAAATAGGTGCTAAAATATTACCCAGCAACATCACCATCTTTAGTAGCCTCTAAATAATAGATCACATATTCAGTTCATGCATCACCAACGGTTGGGTACAGCCCCAGCTGAAAGTGACAGGACTGGATATGGCAGGGACAAAGCCCACAGCTATATCATATAAATTGGGAGAGTATATTCTAGCAGCCTATCACAATGGGAAGGTTAAAAGGGCCCTGAGGTGCCCCTCTGTCTCCCAGTAATTCAGCAGCTAACATCAGCTGCATTCTCTGCATCTGCAACAAGCCAAGAAGCACCAGAAGAGGATTTAATTTAAAAAGAGTTGAAACTCGTATCGTAGGCCCTCCTCCCCACCATCTGGCTAGTGGGGACATTCAGTACAATTCAGCATGACAACTGCCTATTCAGAAAGAAGAAAAAAAAACACATTTCTCATTCAGGAAAAAAATTAGGCAGTTCCCATTCTGTCTTTGAGGGCCTCCAACCTAATCCAGATCTGTTGAGGAGTTCTGAGACTATAACTCTATAAATAGAGTACAGAAACTGGTAGTGATAAATTAGCGAAAATCTTGCTTCCTATTTGAAGTTCAGCTTAAAGTAAATTTAATCCCTGAGTTTCCAATATACTATTTAAAACTTGACCAGAATATTTTGAAATCTAATAAGAGGCATGATTTCTATACTATTCTTTCATATGCCATATAATAAATTTAAGATTAGAAGATTATCTTAGATTGTATTAAGATACTATTATGAGAACATATCTATCACATCACATGAAATATACTGTACATTTTATGTTTATATTATTCATATTATATCTATGATTTACTTTATCATAAATCTGCTTGTCATTAGTTTATAAAGTCTGTTGTACCTAATAATAAATCTATCCAGCCATATATCTATGACTTATTTTATATGAAGTAATAAAAAAATACCAAGATGTAAATGTTTCTGATTCATCAGTCATTCACCTTGTGGAAAATGATCCATCCAGGGAAAAAAACAAAACAATTGTTGGAAGCCTCTGACATTGTAGTAGCAACATGGATTAATCAGAAGTCACTTACATGTGTATGCATTGAGAACCAAAGTCTTGATTTTGCTTCTCTTGGAGTTACAAAACAGGACTCCTAAGGGTTTCCTTCATTAGATACAGATTTCAATAAGCCAGGTGCTTTTAAGAATTAATCTTTCATGTCTCCCACAATTTTCACTCCAAATTGTTTTCTCTTTTTGAAAGCTTGATCTTTGGTTGTTTACAGCCTCACATCTTCAACATTTATGAGGCTGTTTTTCACTTCCAGGGACAGATTATAAAGGATGTAGAATAAACTAACCTTGGTGTTGCAGTTTTTCCTGTTTATAAAGTCTGTTTTATCTGAAATCCTAGCCTCACTGCAATATCTAAAGAGAGAGAGCTTGGTTTGAATAAATTAAGCTTTGCATCAATTCAGCTGTTACATCCTACAAAATGTAATCAAGATACTGCTCCTAGGGTCAAAACATAAAAAATACAGAACTGTGGCAGAGAAACTGAAAATTGGTGAGGAAAAATAAAGTCCATTTTCAGACTTGCCAAAACCTCAAAACCTCTAAAACAGCATTTCCTTTTGCAGTTTGTAGCAAAAGGAATGCCATCATTTCCTCCACCAAGTCCTAGGCCACTTAAAGAGGTACATCCATGCTGAAGAAAAAATCAAGTGATTTCATTTTTTCAGTTATGCACGCAATGGCTTCTGATCCCAATGGGAACTTCTTAGCAAATATTTTCTGATGAGTTTCAGACTTATTGCAGGTATGCAAGCTTCACAAGCACTTCCCTTTAAACAGAACTATTTTCTTTTTTTCTTGATATATTTAAATTATTTTGAACTAGCCTAGTCACTGGTGACAGTAATTCCAAGCAACCTTTTAAAATAGCTGTGGCATGACATTCTGTCCTTCCATGTGAAATTAGCCCTGCCCAAACACAGAGCCTTTGGCAGCACTGTAACTGAAGGAGCAGCAACGTGAAATTTGGTCAGGTTTAAAAGTTTCCAGCAGCAATGCCAGCACTTCTGAGTCCTATACATAAAATGGTTGCAAATATTTTTTTATTTTAGCCCTCAGTGAAAATGCCATGTGTTACTATGAAAGATGATCACTATTGTTAAGACTGGTTTCACTAATTCAGGTTCCCTGCTTCGCCTTCAGGGCTGGGCATAGGCTGTGGCTGCCTATAACAAACTTCCTGTGGATGCAAAGCAAATATCATAAAGAGGCTTGAGATGGCATGAATGCCAGAGGAAGGTTACAACTCAAAGCCTGATGCCTATAACACTGCTGTATTTAAGCTTTTGTATTTCCTGGGCTTTAATACCGTATTGTTTGATATTACAAGCTGGTTTGTGGAACAGTGCCATTATATCAAAGAACTTTCCCTATGAGGAAAAAAGCTTCTAATCCCTTTAGCTGAATAGAAAATCTGGAAGGCATGAACCTCAAAACTTGAATAGAAAGACCAAATGAAATTTCTCTGAATAGAAATCAGAATTTGAAAGGATAACTCATTTTTGTAATGGTTGTGATTGACAATCCTGGAATTTCTAACACTCAAAAGCATTTTCACCTAGTCCTTTTTAATGTCTCCTGAGCAGTTTCTGCTCTGACTTTTTAAAAACATGGTTAAAAAGTAGCACTGCTATATTTCTGTCTAATTTCTTGTGGAAAAATGTAAATAAATATATGTGTTACTGAGTGCACATGAGCACAGTCCCTCTTAACTGTAGCACATGTTCAGTACATCTGATGGTGCAAGAAGCTAATTTGACAGGGCACAGCTGAGGAAATTCGGTTAGGAAAACAGGAACCGAGCATATGTTTTGAATGTCTCAGAACTTTAAATGCTCCCTAAGCTTTGTTGGGTTCCTTGTCTTTCCATGACATTAGAAATGAAGGCTCCAAAAATTAAATCTAATCCATCTGTATCTGACAGACATATTCTTATATGAAAAAGAGAGGAAACAGCAGGGTAAGACAGATTTTTTTATTTTTTTTTTTTTTAGTTAGAAATAAACTGTTTCATTTGTAATCAAATAAAGCTGCAGTAACTGAATATGTGCTAGTTTTCAAATTTTTTCTCTTGGTTTTCAATCCTTGACATACTTGTGTTTACGTGCACTGTTCTACCAGTTATTTAAATAAAGCTGCAAAAGCTGAGCTTAAGGATTAAAGAGAGAATAAGCTTTCTATTGCACAGCCTATTCTGTTAAGGTTTTTATTTCACTAGATCAGAGAAGTGGCAGTCAGCCTGCCCCACTCCCATCCCTTCCCAAGCAACAGCTGCCAGCAGCAACACTTCAGTCTTGATACTGGACTAAGTGAAGAATTGTCAAAACACAGAATGGTTTGGGTTGGAAGGGACTTTAAACATCATGTAGTTCCAACCTCCCTGCCATGGGTAGGGACAGCTTGCACTAGACCAGGTTGCTCTGAGCCCCATCCTACCTGGCCATATCTGATTGATGTGATAGCTGTGTTTCAAAAAGTGTCTAAATGAAAAACAGTATGTCAGAAAAATGTACTACAATCCTATTTAAAATGTCAGTGGTGTAAGATTTCATCAGAAGATGACCTCAAACTTATACTCCAAAAATTAATGAGCATTGACTATTTCAATTAATACTTCTTCAACATTAAAATAAGAATTTGAATAAATCATTAGGCAAGAGCTGCCACAGTCCACCAGCAGCTAGATAAGTTCTATGATTTCTGTTTGGAAAACAGCTCCTTTTTGCTTTTGTGAGAAACACAGAAGCTCTGTGCCTTATGACTAGGATCCTTGCTTAGCCTAGTGGTTTTTTTCAAGTGGCTTTTATTAGTTGCTGGTTTCTTATGGCAACACCAAAACCTGCTCATCTTAAAATGTGTCTGTATAGATAGACATAGCATATGCTGGAAAAATTTTCTGGTCACGTCTGACACAAAGAAGTGGCGACCCAGCCTATGATTAAAATGTAAGATGGAGATTCAACAAAGGTGTTTATCTGAAGAGGCAAAACATTCAAGCTTTGATGCCACTGATCATAACTCAAGCAGAAAATCTGCTTTGCGTAAAAAACAAAGAGTCTGCACATCCTTGGAAAACTTCATACAGTCTGGACAGGAATTTCTATATGACTACAGGAGAAAATCTAGCACAAAGCCAAATCAGACCAAATGGGGATTTGTTCTGATGCAGTCTCTCAAATATTGATCTAAGTGAGGTTAGGAGAAGCTAATGTGACAAAGAAGATACCTGAGCTACCCATCTCTTTCAGATTTAGAGTGTTCCAAATGAATTTGTGGACTGCAAGGAACAGTTAGATCATAGAAATTGTTTTGACACAATGGATTTAGGTATAAAATATTAACATAATATCCATCAGCCCCTGAGAATCAAAGTATTTTGGTTTCTGGAGATACCACATCCCAGGGATACACAGCACTCGGAGCTTTTTATGCTTCAGAACACAAATAAGAGAAATGAGGGAAAATGTTTCATTAGAAAAATTAGTAATGCCTCTGTTTAACCACAGAAATCAGAGTGCCTTAGTCATTCAAAGCAAACAGCATTTTTAAAGTGTCATCTCAAATTTAACATATACATTAGTTTTTACACACCAAAAAGTAAAAATACCACTGCTGTTAAACAAAATTAACAAGACATGACAAAGCCATTACAATGAACTTTTCATTAATAGCTATCCAGATTTCTCAGCTGTCCTAGTAGAGAAGCACTATGTCATTTGTAATACCCATGTATTTCATAGAGAACTTACACTGTAAACCTGAGGCACCTACACCAAATGTATCTTTAGATACAGAAGTCTTTAGAAAAGCAAAACAATGCCTGAGTGCCTCTCTCTTTTCTTACTTTTTTTTTTTTTCTTTTTGGTAAGCCAGCAGTAGCACTTGAACTATCACAGCCATAATAAAAGCATTATCACTGTTATAACACTAGCAACCACAGATGCCATCTCTCCTGAGAGAGACATCTCTCCACACTAAGAGACAGCCTCACTTCTAGCTAGAGCTGTGTGGAGTGGGAGGTATTGTTCACCTCAGAGCAGAGATCAAGTGCCAGCTATTTCAACAAAAGCTGCCAGATCTTTTACTGGATAAAGTTGTGTCCTGTTCAGACCCTCTAGCTGCTCCTCAGTATCTCTTCTCCAGGGTTACTAACTAGGTGTCTGAAGTCTTTCCCACTTGGAAGAGATGATTCTTGCAAAAGCCTTAGATTGACACAGGAAACGTACTTTAAAATGCTTGAAGTCCTGTAATTTCAGGAACTGTGTGTCAAACATATATCAGATTCAGTTACATTAATGTTTCTTGGAATACAACTACATTTACAGACAAAGTTGAACAGTGCCAATTTGATTAGACTAATATAGATTTTAAGGCTGTGAGGATTTTTTTTTTTCAGTCTGACTGTATATGTAACAGAGAACTTCCACCTGTAAACTGTGCACAAGGAATAGTCCTCTATTTCATCTGTATAACGTATTTTATAAGCATTTCTAACCACAATTTCAGAGTATGGGCTGACAAGAGATAAATTATTTTAGATGTTAAATACAGATTGAAAGGTGGTACCTTATATCCTATTTGCATGCAGCCTGTGAGCTTTTTTCTCCTTGATTAAAGGCCCATCCTTTGTGAGCACTGTCTTCCTCAAAGATAATGTTAAATCCTCACTTACTTTGAGATAAGACCTTGACTTGAACAGAGTTGCCATTTTTGAGGAATACTAAAGATAAGGCAAAAGAATAATGCACTAAACAAGCAAGCATCTGATAAGCTCTGTTAGGAGAACATCCTCACAAGAGGATCTGTCCTCTGTTCCTACTCAGACCTTAGAAGGACCTACAAATCCTGTCCATCACAGCTGGAACAGAGATTTGAAGGAAAGACAGCTTAATGCCACTCAGCATAGATGCTATTATCCAACTCTACTCTCAATTCAGCTACTGCTGTTTAAATTAATTTGATTGATAAACTTGAGAAAGACAAATATGTTTTAATGGCAATAGCTCTCTCATGAATAGGGGAGTGTCCTGCCTGGTCTCCAGCAGTCTGGTATCCTCTGATTGACTGATTTGTAAACTGACTATGCTGCAGCAATCAACCATTACCACGGATAGGAGTCAAGGATGTTCTCAATTACGTTTTCCAGGGTAGGCTTTGGGAATTATTCTTTTGAATGCTTGAGAGGTGCAAACACTGATGGCAGCTTTTCCAGTACACGAAGTACTGCTGATTATTCTCCCCTGCATGATCTCTTTGATGTAATGCTGCTCTTAAAGGCACTTTTAATAGGATGCCTCCCCTCTTACCAACCAGCCTCATTTTCATTAAGCGTGTGGGTGTTTCACGTCTTTGAGACTCTCTATCCCTGAGTTACTGGGGGAAGGGGACAGATACAGCTCACTTCCTTCAGGAAAGAGGCTAAAAAGGGTTCTGCCAAAGCAGCTATGTTAATTGTTAAAGAAACATACTCTCAATGCCAAGCACAATGTATAAATCACCCGGTACTGCCTCAGTTCTGAACTCCCAAAGCTCATTTGATGGGCTCCCTAAAGGACAAAGCCCTATCTGTTAATTCTCCTATAGAACCTCATTGGTGGTACCTCTTATGCATGAACTAAGAGCATTCATTCTGTGGCTCGTGTGTAGCTGAGAAATAATTCTAAAGAATTATTGGCTGGAAAGGATGTAAGACATGTCTATTTACTGCTGAGATTCAGGAGGAAAGATGGTGGTTTCTCAGCACAAAATGATGGTTCTTCCATTTCCTTTAGCATTAGTCACACACCCTTTGGAAACTGATTGTGAATGAAAAAAGCATCCTGTAGTTTCTTCCAGGAAAAAGATTTTATCTGGGTCCAGCTGGAATTTTCAGCAGGAAGTCTAAGCTTTATGGCCATGTTTTGGAAAGAGGTAACCTTACAATACTCTTGAAAAGTAATTTCCTCAAATGGTAATGAGATGTACTCTAACTAGCAACAAAAGAAAAAAAATAATTTCTTGCTTTGCCAAATGGATTGAAAAATTACTTCAAGGAAAGGAGATAATCCTGCCAGCATAAACACCATTAAATAAGCCACATACATGCCTTCTATTGTTTTTTATCTAAGCAGAGAGGCTGCTTAAACATGTTGAAATAATAGGCCTTTTATGTTTGACAAGAAAATAAGTGGCATGTTTCCTTTCCTTACTCAGAGTGAATTAATATTGAAAACCTCGTACCTTCCAAGAACTTAATCATAATAATTTTAATGGAAAAATTCAATGTACAGAATTAGATAAGAATTGCTATTTAAAAAAATACATATTCCCCTAAGAAATAGCTATAGAGGTCTAGATAAAAGCCTCATTTAGCCAGAATTACCTCCTAAACTCAACTATGCTGTTAAAATGTCACTTGCTCTCAAACAAACTCTATCATGTAGCTACAAAACACGCTTTCATACCATTTCTGTAAGGCTTGTTAAAAATCTTTCAGATTTCTTTGATTTGATTTATTTGATTCAAGTTTGAATTAAAATTAAGAGAAAAATCTCAAAGATTATAAATAATTCCATTATTGGATCATACTTATATTCTCTGAAGTCCATGCTCCTGGGCCTTGTGTGTTCAGTAAGACATGATTCCAGAAGGTGATCCAGGAAAGGAAACATTTAATACACTGCCAGTATAGAAATAGTCTTCTTGAACTATATTGTATACCTGAAGCGAGCAAGTTTATCCTTCTGAGTAAAAGTCTGGATGCTCTTACCTATATGGATGTCCTTCTTATGATCTGTTTATGTCTTGGACTTCATGAAAATCCTTGGTATTTTACAGACTCTATTTTTTCTGAATGATAAACATGTATTTCCCAGCTTTAGTTTTTACTGAAATATTTTATGTCTAATGCTCTTACTGATGATCAGTTTCTAAGCAACTGGTAAACAGGATTTTTTAGTTGTCAGTTTCCAGAGGAAATTGCATCTCATTAAAGTGAGCATGCAAAGCTAACCTCAGATCGTAGCCATTACACTTATTTTAATGTTGTATTTCATTTAAAATGTTTGATCAGAGAACAAGTCTCCCAGGATGCATAACTTTTCTGGAACATCACAGTGAACAGCAGTTCTTCAACAAGCCTCATTACATTCAGTGCACAATATCAAGCAATGTAAAGAGAATGAATAGTAGCACCACATTCAGTTCATTTTATATCGATAAAACTATGTGTCTCGGGACTAACATGCTAATAACCACATCAATGCTTGTTTTGATTAAATGGATTTCTTCCAGCAGTGAAGCAGTAGTGCCAGAAGTATATTGCACTAAGGATATTCACATCCTTATGCAAGTGGAATGATTTAATTTAGCATCAAGTTACAGGTTGCTCTCTAATTCAGTCTCTAATTCTCTCATTCAATTCCATCAATGAATGTTTAAGTTACAATCTAACTGGCCTGTGAATCATCTGAAGTTCAGCTGTCAGGACAAATCTTGAATAACTCAAAAGTTGTTAGCCAACTAGCCCTGCATGCATCCTTTGCTTGTGATTTTTGCCTCTGTGACTGGACAAGCACGTCTATGTACATCAGACAAAATCTATCAGAGCAGAACATGGCAATAGCACAGTTAGAATGTGCTAAGCTCTCTGGAACTTCAATGCCCACTGGGATCAGAAAAGCGTGAATAGTGAGAAAACAACAAAAACCCTCAAAGAAAAAAAGCATTTATGTACTGATAACATTTATTAAAAGACATTCAGTCAGTATTAAGCAAACCATCCCAAGGACTTACCCAGCTAAATAAAAGAATGTGATCCTCAGAAATAAAGAGCTTATTTTCAACACCATGCAGGGCAGCCTCCAGAGCAAAACTGCACTCAGTGTTTGTAGAGTCAAAGCAGCAAGTGTTACTATGTGATGAGTATCAGCCCTGCCAACATCTGACAAACCCAAGGAGAATGAACATGATGTTTCTTTAAGCATGTAGTGCTTGAGCTGTTAGCCATTGTAAAAACATTAGGAGCAAGAAAGAAAATAATGAACATTACTGTACCAAAACAGGAAAAGCAGATTTCCCTCCCACTCACCCCCTGCCAGTTACAGCCCTGGTCTTTTTTCTTTTTTCTTTTTTTTTTTTTTCCCCAAAATATATCATGGCAAAGGAATGTGTCTTTCTTTGCCTGATGAACTCTGATTTGGAGAAGTATGCTATTCAGCATCATTTAGCACACAGAGAACAAAGAAATTTAACTGTTACAGAGGAATGCAGAATTTCAGCTCTTGTTACAGAGTTCTTCTGAATGCTCATGGCACAGCTTAATATCCAGCACATACTGGGTGAAAAGGAACAGTAACTCATCAGAGGCGGCCTCGTTCCAGACTCACCCCTTCTCCCCCCACCATGTTAAACAGCTTCCATTTCCTTGTGAAGCAGCAACAGCTTCAGATTACAATTCAGTTCTCCTAAGGATATTCGTATTGCATTTAAGTCAAGAAATCATGGTTTACCAAAACATTTGAGAAATCAGGTTACAAGCCCTACTGCCAAGAATGCAACCTTTTATTTAACACGGATTTACATGACAAAGGGCCCAAATACTGACCAGTGCCTACACCTGATCTCAGAAGAATGAAAATCTCTTAGTAAAGATAAAGCCCTTACAGAACAGAGAACAGCACAGCATAAAACCTATGGCTAGGAGAAGAGTTAAAAGAGAGAAAGTCTGGTTTATTTTTTTTATTTATTTTATATACCTATTTAGAAATTAATTTTGTCAAATATACCCCCTTAGCATAACAAACAGATTCAAGACTATCTTGAATATAAGGAAGTTTAACAATTTTTTTTACGCAACTAGTAGAGATGAGTGGTTCAAGATGAACTGGAATTACACTGAAAACAACTCATGACAGCAGTGAAATATGGGCTTCTGTGATCTTGAAGAGGCAGGTAATGACTGCTTAAATCTTCATGGTCTCAGACTCCAGTCACTTTAAGTGTCCAGTAATTTCCTCAGAATCAAAAATTATTTAGTCTCAGAGCAAATTTTTTCAAATTCACAGTGCTCTCATAAAATCCTATATAGAACCATTACTCACAGGTACTGACATTTAGAAAACAGTGTAGCTAAAATTGTGATCCTCCCCTTTAAGATATAGCTAGGTCACCCCCAGGCTTACAACTGAAGCAGTTATTTTTTTTTTAATTTGCTTTTACCTTTTCTTGAATCCTCTTGGCTTTCACTGTTGATATAAGTTTCCAGATTGCATGGATAGGAAGCTTTATAAAACAGGAGAAGACAGACTTATGCAGCAGATTATCCATAATTTAGGCGATTTTTCTTACTGCTTCTCTGTCTGGAGTTCTGAATGCATGTTTTCTGCGTCTTCCCAGAGACTCGTAGTCCTCGACTGTTGCACAATCCTTTTCTGCAGAGCAACTGGTGAAAATCAAAACATCAAATGCAGAGCCTCCAACAAATGACTAGTGTTAAAGTGCCACAAGGGCAGTGTGAGCTGCAAGAACTCAGGGGCAGTTCTACCAAATGCAAATCATTTCCCTGGCAGCCTGCTTAAACAGCTCTACTTCTGGTAAGAACATTATGCTGCAAAAATCAAATAACAGTAACTGAGTCCTGATTTTGCCTACCCCTCCTAATGCCTGATGCCTCTTAAAGCTTGTTCAGCTGCAGTAAAGAGGTTAGAAAACTGCTGTTTCCAGCACATTCACCCCCCTCCTCAAGCTGTATTTCGCCGACTGCACTGTCTGGTTTCACTTTTGTTTCACACACAATCCTGTTATGTGGATTTCATTCAGATTAATGCTTTCTTTCATTCCCTGCTTTCTAAACTGGAACTGCAAGGCACCAGTTACAGAGCATAACAGTGTGTGCTCAGATAAAGCTTAGCTTGCAACTCGGGGCTTTGCCTTGAATCTTACCTGCAAACTCATTTCCTTTCAAGTCATTACATTTGTCTTTATGACCCCTTCTCTACTTTACGCCTTTGATCAGCAGACAAGTATTTGGCTTTAGTAGTGGATGGAAAAGCAGCAAAGCATGTTTCCATCAGTTATCATCCTAAGTTCTTGAGTTTCAGAGTTATGGAAGTCTGGGTGGATGTCTCCCTCTCTCTTTTGTTGTTGCTGACCTTTAATACAGAGAAGTCACAGAGCTGGGTTCTTATTACAGTAAAGCAACTCAGTCCTCGCTACAACTCCACAGCCATTAACTCCAAGTTTTTTAAGTCTTTCATAAGATATTTTTCCATGCGTAATAAATGATTTTAAGGTCATTCCCTACCCAGGCCATTCTATGATTCTATTATTTAGAGCTTGGCTAATACTACAGAACTTATCCTGAAGCAGTTAAATACAGCTGCTAGAGACTAACCAGCCAGAGAATGTTACGGGCCTCCTGCACATAAACGTTTGTGAGAGGCAAAAGAAATAAGTTCTTTACCTTGTCAGTATAGTTTGTGGAAAGTGATCCATATGGTAGGGAAGTAATACTCTTCTCCCACTCCTCCTTTCTAGGTCTCACAGCTACAAAAAATCTTTCAATGGATTCAGAAAAGAATCCAAGACAGATTCACATGTTTGTTTTCAATGTTAACTCATCCCACACTACTTGCACATATCCCTCCCTTCAGGTTTGATGCTTGACACAGACAACCATTCTGACATTTCATGCTTGGAAATGTGCCTTCGACAAATCCTTTTTGTGTTCCTAAATGACTGTTTGGCTGCTTATACTTCAGCCCATCTGTTTGGATGGCACCAAGCCTGCTTACAAGGTGATCTTCCTGTTTCGCTTCCTATCAAGAGATGCCAGCCAATTTTGGGCTCTTGGCACAATACCTCTCCTGCCTTCACTTTGGTACAAAGCCCTGCTGAGTCAGAAACACTGTTCCTGTGCTTTATAAAATTTGTTGGCACTTGTGTGACTCTGACCACCTGAGCAGCAGAGGAAGAAAACTGGAGTTGTCAGCACTGTAAATTGCCAAGTACACTCGTTACTGTGAAGCCAGGGGGCTGTTAGGAAGATCAGTGACACGTTGTAGCACGGGAATTTTAATTGCTCTGCAAAGCCAGGATCACCACAAGCAGAAGAACCAGAATAATAAAAGCAAAAACACAAGCCGCAGGCACAAAAGAGTCAAGCAGGGGAAAACACTGAGCTCCACTTTGCTGTAGTGGTCCCTTTAAAATGACATATACTAGGACATATTTGTTTTGTATTATCTCAGACTTTTACCTAAAACCAGAGTGTTGTGTTTATGCCATTCCCTGCAAAATCATACCAGGCAGAAGATGCTTCTTTGCGAAGTTCTGAAGTGTATGACCATGCTCTTCCATTGGAATGGAGCACTGTTTCAGATTGGCCTAACAATGTTTTAGCAGGCACTTGTACACTCACCCCTTCTATGCTGCATGTAGGTGCTTAGGGAGCACAAAGGGAGACATCTGCAGTAACCCAGATGGATGGAGCCTGAGGAGCGTAGGACAACATCACCTGGCTGAGCCATACCTTGGCCTTGGCAAATATCAGAATTCTGCATTTCCTTGATTAGCACCTAAAGTCTTTATTGAAACACAGAGAAAGATTTCTTAACTAGGAAATACTTGCACTGTCAAGAGTAAGTCAATGGGTACATATCACAAATGTTCCTCCTTCCACCCTGTTTAAGAAAAGCAGTAACAAGCCAAGGAAAGCAAAGACAAGCTTTCAACATACAATATCAGCTGTCAGTATGTTTTAGTTTAAGGGTTTTTGCGAAAAAGTCTCCTTTCTCTGGTGTAAAATAATGTGACAAAATTTCCAAACATGAGTTCTGACATCTGAAAGAACAGTTTCATTTTGTGTCCTGTGTTTTTATTAAAGAAATCCCCTCACTTCTCATGCCATGGTATGTTTAAAGAAAATGGAAGAAATTTAAACATTTTTACTCTACCTAGGAATTAATCAAATTTATACTGAAATAATTATCTATTATGTGCCCAGAAAACAGCAAACAACAGACTAAACTTCTCAGCTCTGGCCTAACAAATATCTAATATCAACAAGAATAGCACTAACTTATTTGTTCAACTAATTCTTGTGGTATCAGTCAAGGTGAATTGAACATCTCCCACACAGCACTTAGGCAACCCCTGCCCTGTATTATAAGCTTCTCTAATAACAATAATAAAATATATCACTAGCAGCCAAAATCCACAAACAGCATCCAGATTCTCTGTAAATTAGCAAATAATTCTTGTCGCTGAGTGTAAAAAAAGCCAACAAAACTGCACCAAAACAGAGCTATGTATGCATCTACACAGGTATATGTGTATATCTATAGAGATGCAGGTACCTCATATATACACAATGCCCCCACCCTGAGAACACATTGAAGGAGGTGGCAAACAAACACAGACTTTGTCCTACTACTCAGTGCAAGCTCCTGGCTGCAGGACAGGCAGCAACATGAAATTGTTGTTCATTGTGAGCTGTTTAATTGTCTTCTCCCACCATCTTGGGACCTCAGCCAGACCCCTTCGCCTTCTAAGGCCTTTCATTGCAGAGCTCCTCTATCCCAAGGAAACCATTGTGTTTGAGTCCTTGAAGCATATCCTGTATGTATAAAGGAAGTATTGCATTTGGCTCTGTGTGCTGTCAGAATAAGAATTTGCTTCTTTCCCCATCTCTCCCCACATCATTGCTTTGATATATAACAGTAATTCCAGCAGAGCTGTTAGTCCAACATTTTCTGCTAATCTAATTTTCTGTATTTTTGACCAGGATTTATTAATTCTAGTTAAAACTTGATCATGTTCCCCTTTTGTTTGTTTTGAATGATTCAAATTCTTTGATATGCATCATTAATTTAGATTTTCTAGGATTTTAATGCTTCAAGTTTAGTTCCATGCCCAGTCACAGCCTCCCAAGTCCAAAAAAGACATGATTATACTGGAGCATGTTCAGAAAAGAGCCATGAAGATAATTAAGGGACTGGAATATCTATTATGGGAGGAGAAGCTGAGAGAGCACGGACTGTTTAGTCTGCAGAAGAGCAGACTGAGGGGGATTTTCTTAATATGCATAAATACCTGAGAGGCTGAAATGAAGGAGAAGGAACCTGACTTCTCAGCAGTGCCCTGTGAAAGGACTGGAGGAAATGGGCAGAAACAGAAATGCAGAAATTTCCACCTAAATGCAGTTATTTGTTTACTAAACCACTGTTATAGTGATGAAGCGCTGAAACCTGCTGCTAAAAAGGTTGTGAAGTTTTCAACTTTGGTCATGTTCAAAGCCTTCCTATCAGTCCTGAGCAGTCTGTTCTTTCTGACTTTGCTTTGAATGTGGTATTGATCTCCAAAGAGTCCCTTCCAACCTCATGTAATTCTGTGCAATTAATAGCTGTTACTATAAAAAACACCTAAGGATATGCAAATGGCATCATTAATTCTGTGTAAAAGTAAGTGCTTTTTAAAGAAAGAAGATACAGTTAAAGAAATGTCACCAGTAGATGGATTCCCAAATACATAGATTCATTGCTGGTGCAGTGCCAAAAAATATTTCATTTTATTGCAAGAAAATTTGCCCGAGTTTCCAGAATGCTTCTCAAATATAATACAGCACTCTTGTGTAGAGGCATTCACACAGGCATCAAATGACTACATATATTACAAGTCTGGTTGCCAACAGCTGACTTGAAATTGTTGGACCAGATAACTGGTCTATAATTCCTCCAAGACGCTGAAATATTTTCAGACTTTTTTCTACCTCTCCCAAACATGCATGAAGCAGTTTGCTTCCCCCTTTTCTTCCTTATTTCCAAAGAATACAAAGTCATGAGGAGTAACTGGCTGCAGCCAGTACTTCTGCTGTACCAGGGCTTCAATCTAGATGATGTCACTCTTAGAAAAAAGAGACCCCAGCTGTAAAATAAAGCTCAAAACCCAGCATCCATTTCTCAAAACTTCTTTCCTTGGATATGCTCTTCATGTTAACCTGATTTACCCTGCCCAGTCAGAAGATAATGTCAAATATTCAGTTTTGCAGGAACAGGAAGGAACAGGTTGATAAGATGGTAGACAGAGGCTGAGACTTCTACTCTTATGTCCTGCTGCATTTTCCTTGACCAAAGTAGTTTCCTCCCATTGCATTGTGCCAAGTAAAGGAATGCATCAGAAGTCAATGGATCATAATCAGTGTGTGTGATCAGGTGTCACATGGCTGAGAGGAGGCTATCAATGGAGCACACTGTGCCTCTCACAGGCCGTTTACACAGATCTATCAGCCCAGCACTGCTTTCAGAAACTTAATTTTAATAGCCAACCTTGAGGTCATAATCAAAGAGTTAATTTCACATGGATAACAGGTTGAAGTTTTCCAGCCGTATTGCCGCACTAGAAATACAGAATAGATATTTTTATAGCCACTGTCCTACAAATTACCTACCTTTTACTCTCTGCACAGCCAGGAAAGCTATTTGTCTTTTTAAAACTCTATGGTATTGGGATTTGGGCCCCATTTGTTAGCCACTCTCCTAGTTCTTTGCATTAATGAGCTCTAATCAGCAGCCTTCCATTTTATAGTGTCACCCTCTAGTGCATTGTTTAAATTTATCTAAATTAAAATCACACCCTATTTAAAATTTGCCTCTTGCTCTAAAATCTCTTGATCAATCATTCTGTAGTTTCAGCCTAGCCTCTACAAATTTGATCAATGCGTGCTTCATTTTGTCTTCCAGATTGTTTAATAGAAACCTTAATTAGTGCTTTCATTAATTAATACCAGACCCAATACTGATTCAGAGATACCCCATTTGATAGCTCCCTCACCACTAGTGTTTCATTGTTAATTATCCTGACATTGTAGCCCAGGCAATTCTTTATTCACGTTACAGGTTTATGAAGTCAAGAAGGGCTTTTTTCCTATCGAATTCTTCCTGAAGGAGCTTCCCACACACAGCAACAAGAAGCCATGGTAGAGTTAGATAACAGAAATCCACTGTGTTTTCACTTGACTACTAAACACATAATATACTGCAGCTTATTAACTTAGTCTGAACAAAAAAGTTCAACAAATTATTCACACACGTCTCAATGGAGCATGAAAACCTCTTCACTGCACTGATGGACTGTGGGTTAGTTTTAGGGTAATTCACAGAGCAGTGGGACTAGAAAGGCCAAGCAGAAGTTCACTGCTTGTGAACCTGGCAGCCATCTGTGCTCTTTCTCACCTCTAACTCTTTCAACCGAGGTCTAACTCATTACATCACCAGCCTCATCTGCCTAGCCCAGTTAATCTTCCTATAGTGTTGTTACTATCCTCAGATTTGCCTTCAAACACTCGAAAGCAGGTAGCAGCCCATCCAAAACCCCACTAAGCTCCTAGCCAGCAGAAATTGCCTGAAGGGTGGAAGAAAGGGGCCTTTACTCGTTAGGATTCCTTTTTTCAGACACACAACTCTTCCAGCTCCAAAGAGGACTCAACTGAGCAGTTTCCATATCTTATTTAGAAGAGCCCTAAGCAAAAGCACTTCCCCTGAAGGTTTGCCTAAGGTGAAGAACACTTACAGTATAGTCCAGGTTCTAAACAAGTGCACTTATTTAAGGCAAAATCAGAGACACACAAGGTCAGATTACTGAGAAAACCCTCTCCTATTCAAGTACAAACTCTACAGAGATTGCATCCTGGACACCAAGGACTAGATCTGCAGGTGTACTTAGGGATACAAGACTCACTTGCTAAGAGCCCCATGAGAGACTGTAGGAAAACAGGAAAGGCTTTCTCAAACTGATTCCAGCAATTCACCTTTAAACACTTAGCATTCACTTTTCAAAATATTCCCCTCATCAGAGAAGGAAAGATAACATGGAAATTCTATATAAATTCTGCCAGATTTAGCATACAACTTTCTCCTTGAAATTAAGGAGTCTCTTCACTCAGGAGAAAGTAGCTCCTTCTAGCAATTTAACTTTACTCCTCAAACTTGTTGCACAATTTCTTCTGCTATATTTTCTTGTGACTTTATACCTATGCAAAACCTTTTTTTTTCTTTCTCAATGTACCTACCATTCTCGAGGTAATTCAACTATTGAGAAATAAAAATAACTAAACTTTTTTTTCTCCATCTTCTCATGGTCTGTAATTCTTTTCCTTTTCCAAGGCCCTTCCAAATGTTCCCCTAGGAACATTTCTCTTATATGAATACTACATACAACAGAGGAGGTAAGGAAAAGGATTGCAATATTGGCTTTATATGAGCTCATCTTAGGTTCCCTTCCTCTCACTTATAAACACCTAGGCCTAGTATATGATTTAAGGAGATTACTTCTAGGTAATTCTAGATTTTTTTCCTCTTGTCTCTGTGAAGATCTCAGATTTGAGCATGTGAGTTAAGCAAGCAAGGCGAGGAGATGGTGTGAGTGCATGAAATCTACCTTATCCTACAGTAGAGAATGTGAATCCTGCCACTGACAGGATGTAAAGAATCTAATTGAAAGCATATATCTCATTTGAAAGCTAGTGGAGAGTAAGGACCAATTGCTGAGCACCTGAAACGCCAGGTGCAATTAATAATTCAGCTGCTTAGCATCTACTGAAACAACCCCATATCCTACTTTATAAAAGATTCCATTTTAAAATATCTATCTCCCAGGGCAGTTCATTTATCTATTGATCAGATTAAAAGAAGAATGTGTTGGAAACCTATATACTACTAAAAGGAAGAACCAGCATGATCGTTGAGAATAAAAGCTTGCCCAACAGGCTCTGAATTGCATGTTGTAGATTGGCAAACATCTGACTTGAAGAATGGTATTTGAAAGTAAAAAGACATTCAGAAAATGGATTCTGAAAAATTATCTGGTTTAGGCTTTATCTGTTTATATTTCAAAGGACACTCTTCCTAGTAGCTACATGTCAATCTCTTCTTTCTCTCTTGTACGCACTCCAAAAATTATTTTAGGATTGAATTATCAGTCAGTTTTGGATAGCCTGAATCCCTAGTGCAGAGAATATACAGTCACTTTAAAGACATCAAGAAGAAGCTATTGCTCACATTATGCACAGATGATCAAAAAAGTGTGCCTAGAGAATAATAGAGGGCAGTATTATTTTCTGTTTTACAAATGAAGGATGTGTCTAACTGGGAGCAGCCATAGCCAGATGTATCATCATTTCACAAAAACCAGCTGCAGAAATGGTAAGACATGAGACAGAGAGTGGTCATGAATAGTCCTACAAAAGCTTTTATATGAAGAAGGACTGAAAAGATGTAAACTGTTTAGAGCTGGCAGGAGACAGACAGAGAGGAAAATGAAAGACTCTGGAAGAACTAGGTACAGCACATCTGAAACACAGGAAGGAAGTCTGTTTTTTTAAATAGATTTTCTTTTGAATAAAATAGGAAGTGATTAAAGTGTGGAGATTTTTTTTCCTGCATGTCATCTCAGGGGTCAAATGTTACTCAGACTCAAAGGAAGATTGAACAAGTAAGTGTATAATGGGAGCATTCATTAGAATGGGTGCAAGCTGGGATATCAAACTGTATGCTTCAGGGCAAAGGTCCCTCATCAACACTAAGGAATTAGAAATCAGACTTTTATGATCAGTTATTCTGGCAGGCAGGAAAAGAATTGTTAATTCATTTATAATGCCTTTGATCTAAAACACAAGGGGAGGCTATAGATGCAAAAAAGAAACAGAAACAGAATTAGTAAACAGACGAATGAATCAACATGTAGTGACTGAGAAAGAAAACCCCCAACTTACTCCTTAGAAAAACGAAAGGGATGAAACATCAGTTAATAAGCCAGAGAGAAACAACTCGAAGCTCTGAGGTTAGGCCCAATGAGGTGGAACTGTGAAAAGACAGGGAAAGTGCTCCAAATGTTTGAGTAAAAGAGCATCACTTTTATAGAGGGGCTGAAACAGAAATGTGACATATTGAAGAGATTAATAAATGGTTTTTTTATTAAAACAAAAATCACAGAGCAGATGCACTTTTTTTAAACGTCTAAAAGTTGTGTTAATATTAGTTGATGGTTTACCAGGGAAGCAATTTGTCTAAACTATTTGCTATATGTACTTTCTCATCCTGAGCTTGAACATGGTTCAATTCTAGCAGAGGCTGAAGGTAACATATAAATGATCATTCCCCAGCAGACTGAAACTTGTTGACAGGAAAGGGTGATGAAACCTGAATTATGTGTTTTGTGCACAGAAATGATAATTTGTCATGTCTATATGACACTGGCTTCCTCTGCCAATGAATTCTCAAGGAAGGAATGCAGGACGAGAAAACCTGCAACTGATTTTCTGTCTCATGAGGCAAATTAGATGAACAGATTCTAGTTGCAGAGTTTGCTGTGTTACTAACTTCTCTCAACTCTGAACACAGCTTTTGTCAATACAAAGCCTGTTGGTAGCTGGAGTGATCTTCATTATCTTTGCTTATGTCTACAAGTGAGCCACAAGCCATGTTTCAGCCCCTGCCATTTTATTATTTTTGTCTGTTTGAAGTCAAAAGGACCCCCTGAAAAACTTCTAGAAACCCCAGGCAAAACATGTCTGAGTCATCTTACAATTATTACTGAAGTTCATTGAGCAGCTATGCCCATAAATACCCTTAACCTTTGTGTTTCGCATGGTAATCTTCAACCTTATAAATTCTTGTAGGAGAATCTCTGTAAAGATGTAATTGAATTATAAGATCATGGTGCTGCATGATCAAGCATACCACTGTCAGACCAATTAGTTTTTCTCTGTTGGGACCACGTGTGCTAGATTCACTTGACAAAAGGCAAGCAGGCAGGGATTGGTATATGTGACAGCTGGAGGTGTGCCCATGCCACACAGCTAAAGGGGTGCATAAAACCAGAGGTAAACAAAACACCAACATTTCATCACCTAAAATGGATCACAGACTGGATCAACAACTTGGTCGTGGCACCCCAGAGTGGCTCGTGGTGTGGCACTGGACACTGGTGTGGCACAGCAAGGGAGGGAGTTCCCAAGGTAAGAGGTGGGTAGCTGTGATCCACAGGGGATGGCCCCACCAGCCAGGGCTCACCCCACTGCCCCCATGGAGGGAGCAGGGCAGGCTGGAAGGGGGCAGCCAGGCACTGCAAGTCCATGGATGATGAAGTAGGTCTGGGGTCAGGCTGGGAAACCAATTCATGGGTCAGGGGCAGTCCATCAGAAGGGTCCACAGCCAAGCATGGGCATGGCCATGATGTGGCTGCAATGCATACTGGTTAGGACCCAAGGAGCTTAAAACCAGAGCTTAAAACCTTAAATCTGGTTTAAGCCTGAGCTTAAAACCAAATCCTGCATGAATGGCAGGTGAGGAGAGACCTTGCTGAGTCTTACCAACTTTTTCCCAAAGAGCAGCAGCTGTGTCACAGGGCATTAGACTGGCCCTGAGCCCTGGTAATCAAACCCCCAGGAGGAGCAGAGGGTGCCCTCAGGTGAGATAGAGAATGTCCCCATTCATGTCTGCCAAACAGAAGGAACGCTGCTGTGTTCTTGTACCTCAAGTTCCAGTTCTGGGGGTTCTCTTTGCAGGTCTCACCCTTTGCCAGAAGTGGTTCACAAGAGCAGCCATACCCGCTCAGAGGATGTGTCCCCTGAGAGCTGCTTCCTGCAAGGGCTTTTAGCAGATGCACACACAACTGACTTGAGAGCAGAGCAGGCACAAGCATTGCTTCTCCCAGGTACTTTCATCAGCTTCCAGCAATCTCCATGTCACAGAGTTCCTGAATCAGGAGGGGTGTCTTTAGGTGTGGCAGCCCAGATTAATTTTTCCTGCATGAATTTCTCTAATTCGTCTAAGAGCCCATATAAACTGCTGGTGCCCACAACATGCTGTAGCAATGAGCTCCCCTTCTTATAATTTCTCTGGCTGTCTAATTCCTTTATGAATCACTCTAAAAAGCAAAAACAATACATTTGTGTAGCTAAATTACTGCTGAATTCTTATCAATAACTGAGAGCAGACCTTGATCTAGAAATATCAGTTGTTTTGAATGATTTGACAGTACTGTGCTCACCTGAAAATATAAAATTTTGGGCTTAGAAATATTAGGAAAACTACTCTTGGGAAAAAATGATACAGTGTGTTTCACTTATATAAAATCTGGCAGCCAAAATGTTGAACAGATTAAAAAAGGAAAATAAGGAGCATGTTAGTAAAAAATTTATTGCATAGAAACACCTCCAGAGACTACAAGAGCAGAGCAATCACAGTGTCAGTGCCATTTATCACCAAGAGAAGACTCGCCGTTCCCACTGTAGCCTTGTGTTTCTATGGAGAACGCCTTCTTTGGCTTTCTCCCCATTTTGATAGATACAATACACCAAATATGCTCAAATGCTGTTTCCAGACTCAGTCAAGGTTCCATGATAGAGTAACAGTACATAATTTGTCAGTCAGCAAAGAAAATTACCTTACAGTCACTGTATTTGGGATATTCAGTGCAGCATATAACTGGGAAACGCTCACTAACTCTGTGGATTATGGGGAAATTTGAAAAATAACACTGCAGAGCTGGGACGGATCAATAAAGCAGCAGAATGCTATCATCCTCTGATGCTGTCAAACACAGGGACTTTTCCTCATGTCTCTGCAATGGAAATGTGCAATGGGATGAGGATGCTCTGCTATTATACCTTAGTTGCATTGCCCTTTAAAGTGCAGGAAAACCTGTAACACAAAGAAAAAATATTCAGGGATGGAGCACTAGATCTTGTTGGCAAAATTAGCTGGGAGTAAATGCCAGAAGGCCCAGCTTAAGGTGGCACATACTGTGTATTCCCAGCCTACTCCAAGCTGCTCAAAGCACCTCCAGGCTGTTGCTGCTGCCCAACAGCAGCTTATCCTGTAAGAGATGATACCCACTTCCCTATCTGATGCAGAAAGCTGATGCCAGGTGCTCTGCTGGTTTTAAAACACTGAAGAAAAAGGAAGACTCCATTTTCCTCATAATTCCATTTCAGGTGCTCTCTGTCAAGAGTCATCTCAAGGGCTTCCTGCACACAGAATATTGCACTTGAGCTTTTGAGCTGCTATGGTGTTCGAGTGGGAATTTGAAGAGTTGCATTTCATACTCTCAGGAGATCATTTCAAGACAGGGTTTCTCGTGGAGTTACTGGAGTCACAACTGGAGCTAGCATGGCATCTCACCCCTCTCTTCCCCCATTTTTCTATTTAAAACCCATCTTCAGAACACGGTCCACTCAATTTGCCTATAGATGCTTACAGTGCATGTGTAAGATATTACTATTCTTCTTCCATTTGTTTTTCCATGGCTTTCCATAAAATAACATGATGCCATTACCCTGGGATTTAACACTGTTCTGTTTTGCTTCTCATATCTCTCCATTCCAGAGCGTAGGAAGCTAACCTCCTGCACTGTTGTCTCAATGCAATTTCCCTTATCACCTCCTGGGATATCTTCTTTGTAAGCCTTGGACTCTGCTTTAAATAACAATCTTCAGACTGACTTTACAAAAAGTACACTGTACTCCTTGCTGTCAATGAAATGATAGATTCTGTAAATAAATGGATGATGACACAAATCACAAAAAGAATTGCTAACAGTGCCAGAAAATAACATTTGTATAGACTGTTAATTAACCAGCTGGGAAGCCTGCATATAGGAAACATCGGCATTTATTTCTACTGTATCGGTATTTCATTCAACAGTGCTGGGTTATTTCATTCCCTTGATGCAATGAGTGCACAGAGTGGCTATTAATGGAAATAAAATAAATGTACTGTGTGAGATAGGAGAAGATTGTGTGGCTAGAAACAAGCACTTTTGGGGTAAAGGAAAGCAGCATTTGTATCTGGGGTTTTTTTTGCCTAAGATAGAGTGTGCATAATTTATCTGATGCATTTGCAAGGAGCTGCCTACTCATGAGATATGAATCTCAGGCAGCTAAAAACACAGGCCAAATCTCACTCAAGGGTAAGAGGATCTTTAAGTCCCAGTATCCAGTCAGCTTCATCATGGCTCCTGTGATGAAATGAACATGGTGTTCTCTAAAGTGGATTTTGTCACCACTGATTCATTGCATAATGATGATGGAACAGTCATATATAAAAACTCTTTCTGCCCACTGCCCTAGATTCTAGCTTTTAACTATGAAAGGTAACTGAGCTGCAAAATTACCTCATGTATTTTGTCCAGTGGTGGTCACATACATACATGTCACATGTAAGTGGCATAAAAGTAGACATACAAGTAACAAAAGGAGTGTTTACCACATGCATTTTCTGAGAAAAACATGAAAACCAACCCTTACTTCCATTCTTAGATTCAGCTGTGATCCTCCACACCAAAAGCTGAAGGGACACTAGAAGAGAAAACAGGCATTTTACAAGAGCATAGCACATGTTACATTTTGGTTACAAAGAAGGCTTTACTTTCTACAGCTCCTGCACATCTGCAATGGCTGGACTCGACCTGGAGGGTCTTTTCCAAATTAAACAATTCTGTGTAAATCCAGAGTACCTCTGATAATGTTGTGAGGGATGCTACTTATGAACATGACCATAAATTCACTGGAAAATGCTTGTCACTCTTGTAACATTATTTTTTAGGTCAAAAAACTCCAATGAAAAGGCAATTTACAATATTATCCTTTTTGTCCCTCAAAAGCATAAGTATTTCCAGAACTGAAGCACTCCTCAGCACCTTTTAAGTTCAAAAATGGCCAGAATGGACAACAATCAGCATGACTCCCATGCTCTTTCAGCCAAAGGAAAATTCAAATGTCATTTACTCAAGAGGACAATTGTGCCACTGAATCACTTCTGTCAGGTAAACACAGCAAACAAAGATTATGCTATAGTGCAATGTGTCATGAATAAACATTGTCAACAGAACAATTTTGACCAAAATGAAAACCAGAAATTCCCAGGCACTAGAAAAATAATTTCTGAGGAAAATCATGGGCCTTCTGTCCAGGAAGTCACGCTGAAATTACATTTCTTCCTCTTCAGTGTAAAATTCTGATTGTACTGAAAATAGTGGAAGTTATTTTCAGCTTTCAATTGACTCTTATCAGTTTTATGAGAGAAGTTTTTTAACACAGTCGTTTTAAAGGAATGGCACCAGGAATTACTCAGGAATAACATTCACAAAGTTACAGCATTCCTCTGGAACTTGCAGATGGGTGGGAAATGTTTTACCCTCACTTCACCTACAGCCCCACTAGCTGTGAGTTGGAATTTCTGGAGCAGCTATGCCATTGATATAAATAAGCAAATCACAAAATGCATCCCTGCATTAGAAGAGAGATCTTGTTTTCAGTGAAATGAGTTGCCTTCTAATTTCACACCAGACAGTGGGACAAGGTCAGACCTCTCATCACTTGTGTAACTGCTCCTGAATTAGTCCATCTTCTCAAACTCTCTGACCAATTTAAAGCATTAACCTTCCACTAGGCAAGAGAAGGGATAGGATGGGCAAACCAATTTCAGTATGTGTCACAGCAAGTTCCCTTGAGGGCTTTATCAGCTATTTGTTAATAGTTGAGGAAAAGGTTGATAAAAACAGCTGTGCAGAAAGATTAAATATATTTCCCATGTTGACATTTATACTGACTCCAAGTTCACAAACACCTCATAAAGTATTAGTTGTAAGGCAGCATGTATCAGGGCTGTTTTTTAAAGCAATTTCACTTAATTTGTCAATCAGAATCTTTCATCAGAAATAAAACATGTAGAAGCAAATGAGAATTTATAGACAAATCCCTTGCCTCAAAATTTGTTTTTACAAACATTAACACAGCTACTACAAGAAAGGTCACTGAAATAATGAAATTTGGATGAACAGGCTGCAGACAGCAGCAGTAAACATTTCTGTTTGCCCTGGTAGTTTAACAGTGTAAATAGAGCAGGGGAAGGTTTTGAATCCTCACTCTTACTGCTTGGAAGTGAACAGTGCAAGTCAGGTGATAAGGAACAACTACTTACAAACAACTATATATCAAAGGGCTGCAGAGCAAATGGATAGAAAGGACCTGTAGAAGTTTCCTAGCTGAGTGCTTCTCAACAGCTTTTCACCACTGTCTCATCATATCTCAGATGGCACATTTTCCAAACAATTTGAAATCCCATAATGTTAGCGAAATATACAGCCAGATACAAGCAAAAATATGAATCAAAATGGCAGTATAAAAGTGAAAGCATGAATGCTCCAATTTCAATGGACTTGTTTAGTTACACAAGAAAATAATCATGACAAAACAAGTAAGATAAGTCTTTCTTTGCTCAAATTTTGGCTTGTTCTTCAACTAGTAAAGACTGAGAACATCAACATAAACTATTGCTGAGTCCTAAATTTTGTGGGTTTATTACTATTTGTATTTTATTATTCCTTACTGTGTTTGTTTACTCTGTAACCAAAGACTGTCAGGGACAAAAATTATACTAATTTCTTCAGTGACACATGGACCAATCTTGTGGTCAGTTAAACTGACTGAGTAACCTGTTGGTCAAAATGTGACCCCTGTGGTTCATTCATCCTGCAATTTCTTAAGAAAGCGAAAAAGGATGTTGTCAAAATTAGCTGTGAGGTTCTTGGTTGCAAGTATGTGTGTTTGAACAGAGACTGGGAAGAGGCATGCTCAGAGAAGATTCTTCCTTCTTGAATTCATTCTTCCTTCCCTTCTAACATACTCCTGGGCTTTGATTGAAGCATACAGTTAAAGATAGATTGTTACTTTTTTACTCAACTTTTTTACTCAAAGTTTCTCTGTATGTAGGTAAGGACCAACTTTTACTCTTTGTTCTGTATAAAAAAGGAAGATTTTCCCTCAGTTTAGCTTACACGATAAGAAAGACAATCAAATGGCTAGTAATTAGGATAATTAAGAGGCAAATTATTAGATGTGAAAAACATTTTTTTCAAATGATCCTCTGAAACACCCTTCATTGCAATGCTACAAAGCCTAACTACAAGTTGCTCTGCATTCTATGTAACCTTATTTAGTGAACCTCAATTAACCAAAAATCCTTCTTAAGCAAACAGTTTAAAGTCCTGAGATGCTGATTAATTATATTGGAAATTCCCTCAAGCATTAAATCACTTGGTTATCTGAAATAGTTCTTTGCCATTTTCTGTATAAAGGTAATCAAGCATATGATACAGTACAGATGTCAGCTTGTTCTTTTACCCAGTAACTCCAGAAATGAACACTAAATTGGAAGGAATACTGTAGCACAGTTATCTAAAGTTATAGATAAAGTGAACAGAATTTCTATTTTCAAGACCTTGCAGCACCTAATGATGGTTTTAAATTATTCCTTACTCCTCATGAGAAATGTCTGGCCTGCAGAGTTATCATGTTAGCCTTGACACCATTGGCTAATTAGATGTTGAACATAACAGCTCAAAAAGGAAAATGCCTTCTCCCAACATTAATTCTTAAGAGGATCATTTGAAGAATTTGTATGGCAAACTGTTCTTGTGCAGGGTGCACAGAGGAAGCCCAAGAAACACCAGCACTGCTGATAATTTCCATTCAGCAAGAGAGCCAAGCACTGTGGAGATCAGGACTCTGCCAAAGCCTGGACTGCAATGGCGGTGTGTCTCTTTTAGAGAAACACCTGTGTCAAAGAGCAATCCTCAGGGGCCATGACCACTCTGTTGACTTAGCTGAGAAATGGAATCTTCCCTGTCCCCGGAGAGGCTGGTGTGAAGCCACTTCCCTGCCTGCTCTTCTAAAAAGCAACTACAAATTCCTTCTCTTAGCTATTGCTTGGGTTTCTTTTTCTTTTTTTTTTTTTTTTTTTTTTTTTTTTTTTTTTTTTTTTTTTTTTTTTTTTTTAAATCAGGATTATGTTATTTGTATACAATCACTGGTATAGAAAAAACTTTTAACCAGGACATCTCCATGATGCTAATTTAGCACAATTATACTTAATGACAGTGAAACTGCTTAACAGGGTTATATTCGTTTAGTGATAAAGAGATGAAGTATCTCAAGCTCTTAAATCAGTGTGAAATGCCAAACTTCCATCACAAACAGAGATTCCAGACATAATAAGGAAATAAATACCAAAGACAAAGTAAATGCTGTAAGTAATCTCCTTATTGCTGTAGTTTTACTTTGATGGCTACTTTGTGTCATGGCAAGTCTTTTTCAGATGGATTTTTGTGTTTCTTTATCAGGGTAACTGTTTAATTGAGTTGGCTGTCTACCAGTTCAGAGGATTCTACTGAATTAACACTCAGATTTGTTTAGCTTTAGCTAATCAGACATGCATTTGTGATGTTCCTGCAGGTCTTTCAGTAACCTTATGTGTTGAAGAGTACAGGTTGGTGAAATGAAGAAGATGTATTGCAGATGTTATACATTCCCTCAGGTAGCAGACTGTTTTTCTTCCCCTTATATTTTATATAATTATTACCAATCACTATTGGAAGAAATCTATGTTTTGTTTACAATAAATAATTATATATCTATGAACTGGATGTTTAGATCAAGAAGCAGAAAATATGAAACTAAGAAAATAAGTCCACAAAAAATAAGGAAATAGAGGCTAAATCACTATTAAAATTGCCTAGCAGCTAAGATAGCTGTTTTTTCCAATGATACACTACCAATCCAAATCATTCTAGAATTAAGGACACAAACTCAATTTCCATTTAGCCCTGCAGGTTATCTGCCACAAAAACCTGAGGAAGAGATATCTACTGGGGGGGGGGGGGGGGGGGGGGGAAGAAAGTAAGAAGGATAAATTTCTTCTAGAAAGGAATTAATGAATATTTAATGATAACTTTTTTTTTCAGCAGCCCACATGTAATTTCAAGACCTAAAACCAAACTTGGTTGTTCGTGTGAAGATTTTCAGGGTGTGAAAGAGCAGGATGGTTTTCATCTTAATTGAAACACCTACACCTGCCCCAGGGCACTCAGAACCCTGAATCTTTTACTGGAAGGGTGAGGAGAGAGAGTGTCTATTCTTACAGCCAAAGATTAAATGGCCATTGTGCAAGAGAACTGTGACTGTCATTGTCCCCCATCTCCACATCCACCCTCCCCATGCTCACTACAGCACCAGTAAAAAGGCATGGACATGAATCCTTTCCTGCCAAGTCTCCTCCTCTGCCTCAGTGATCTTCTGTTTTTGTGAAGATATATTTCAGATAACAAAAAGAATTGAGAGAAAAGAGGTACACCATCTGTTTTGTGCTTCTTGAACTTCAGAATTCTTTTCTTCCTTCATGGTAGATTTTTTGGTTTCCTGTTTTTGCCCACTAAACCCTTGCAGTGAGAAGATGGAATTTCCTTCATACACAGGAACATCTGGCATTTTTGGGAGTAAACAAACAAGCCCAGCTCTTCATCACTCAATGAGGCTTTTAAGGTACCACTGTCTTCATCAGATAACTGCCTGTTAATGTTGGTTACATCATAGAAATAATTTTTTGAAGCATGTCAAGGCTAGAAAGTAACCAGCTTTAGCTACAAAGACATTTTTGTGTGTTACTGTCTTCAGAGGAGGAATAGGAGTTGTCTGTATGCTCTTTGTACCTTTTGTCTTTCTTCCCTTGTTTTGCCATGGCTTCTTTACAATCCATGTTGAGCCAGACTGCACCTGAGAAGAAATTTCCTTGGCACATCATCTCCAGGAGCTGTAAAAATGTAAGAACACTGCTGGAAATGTCTCAGTTTCTGAAATACATATGCATTACTTGAGTAAAAAAAGATTCCAGCATTCCTGTAGTGGTAGGATATGGGGCAATGGTGTTAAAGTGAAAGAGGGACAATTTAGATTGGATATAAGGAAGGCATTTTTAATTATCACGGTGGTGGGGCACTGAGAAATGTTTCTGAGAGAAGTTGTGGATCAACTTCTGGAAATGCTCAAGGCCATGTTGGATGGGCTCTGAGCAACCTGGTTTGATGAAAAGTATCCTTGTCCATGGCAGAGGGTTGGACTAGATGAACTTAAAATGTTTCTTTCAACAAGACATTCTGTGATTCATGTCATTCAAACCATATTTCAGAATACTTCCAGTATGGAAATGCCCCAAGAAGCAGAAGATCATGACTTTTCTAATACAAATTTATGTAAATTTGCTAGTAAAATAGGAAGGCTATGTACAAAAGATCAGCACAGAATCTTAATATAAACTATATAGGATTTCCTGAATATTTTCTTTGCTGAGTTTCTGAACTCTCTGCCAGGCTATTAATAATGTAAAGGATCTCAAATGATGAACACAGTTCATGTTGTTTGCAGAAAGAAAAGTTGATTTATTATTTACAAGAAGATCTATCAAATAAGATGTCAAATCACAGGTGGTTTTGTCCATACTGACAGGCTGCTGAGTGTATATACACCAGTTTCATACTTCAGTTTATCCTGATTCAATTTCATTCATAATTGACAACTGCATTTGCCTTTTTATATTTGCAATAAAATACCATGCAAACAAAATTTGTGAGTATACGTGCAGCAAATCTTGTATCAACACTGACTGGCTGCCAGATTTGGAATCAATTCACTGATTAGTTAGAGAGTGATTAATGTGAGTGCTTAATTTAAATCCCTGATTTAAAAACATTTATGGAAAGAGAATTGACAGCCTAAATAGCACTTCAAAGTGCTACAATTGTTCCTTCCTCAGATTCTGCTTTTGTGAAGTTGTAGGGGGTAAGTTTTTGCTCAGGTAAAACATGCCATAAGGTGATGATGTTGAGATGCCAAATTTTTCAGCCCTTCCTGCAATAAGAAATGATAACTGTTAGCAGGTTTTCTGATGAAAAACTGGAAGAAAATCCACTTATTTTTAAAATTGAAAGGAACACTAAGCAATGGCTGAATAGGGTACTAGGGTTAAATATTTCATTATACCTACACTTGGAATTTCACCCTGTTTTAATCTACTTCCAGCTAGGACATGACAAGTAAAATTGAATTTTGGGTTTAGATAATAAAACAAGTCCATGTAGAGAGACCAACAGTTTGGTGGTGTAACTATTAATTCAGCTAGAAGCTTTTTAAAGCACTGTCAAGTCAGATTTGGTACTTTCCTTCTCTGCATATTTCTGTCCTATATGGATAGGAACCCCACAGTCCAGGTCCAGCCATGGCTTTCCCAGCTGTCTGCTGTGCACTTCTCCAGGAGCAGTGCAGAAGGGATCCAATGTAATGAACATACCAATGGCCAAATGTCAGGGCTGACACTGGAAAAGAGAGGGTCTTGACACTAGGCCTGGTTTTGAAAGACGTTATGAAAAAAATAAGTCATAACATCAAAAAACACTCACTTGGATAGATCATGAAGGAAAGAACCCTAGTAGATCAAATAAATTCAATTATTTATTTTTAGTAGGACACAGCTGCATGCTCCTTCTTGTAACAGGTTGAATACATCTTTGGCTGAACACATCCCCTTGCATCTTTAAAGTAATCCTGTTTGGGTTGTTTGACATGAGATACTGTCTTCTGATGCTTCTAAGTCTCTTCCTTCCTCCAAGTCAAAATCACAGCAGCATTTTAATAGCTAAAATAAATTATTGAACATTCTCATATCTTAATTTATGTACACATAGAATCATTGTTTAGCTGATGTTTTCATCTGTTTAAATCTGCCTGGGCATGGTGGAAGCAAACAGATTTCAATGGGAAATGAGGAATGTGCCCAACTGTATTATGGATTTTTCCCCTCTCTAGCAGCTTTTGGAAAGATTCATTGGTTAAACTAAACATGTGTGTAGCACTGTCTTCTAAGATCCAACATTACTGTTTTGCCCAGGCAGAATTCCCAGGTATTTGGAAGGTGCACAGTTTAGAACTGATGTTCTTGGCAACTTCATTTGTATGAACTACTTTTGCAGCCTGTAGCAAATTCCCTTCTATTTCTTACGGGTATATGCAACATGAATAACAGTACAAATTTGTTGTGCTGCTCTGTCTATACCTGTCTAGGTAAGAAAATAAAATTGCCTCTTTGTCCTATTCACTACTTCAGGCTGCCAATAAAAATGAAAAATCACAGGAACCACCCACCATTATTAGAAGAGATTTCCCTTGTTTTATAGCAGTCAAGCAACACAGAGCTAACCTAAAGTGCTCAACATTGACATGGATTATATTCAAATTAAAAATTGATAGGAGAAACCCTCCAAACATAATCATTAGTTCTTCCAAGGCAGCTCCCCTTTATTTTGGAGTGAATTAAACCCTATGGACTTGGTACGTAGAATCAGGGAGAATGAATTCTGGCCCTTTATTGCCTTCTGCCAATGGAGAAAAAATTTTATATTCATACTTGACTAGCAGGCACACACAGTAGTGCAATTTTGTTGGACTTACTCACTGTTGTTCAGGAATACAAAAAGCACAGGTTCTTTTTGCTTAAAAAAAAAAAAAGAAAAATTAAAAAGAAAAAAGAAATTTCTCTGCAAAAACTTTTTCTTCATCTTTTGGAATAAGCTCATGGCAATCTATCTTAATTTAAACTGTAAGGGATCTGTCTTGGGTCCTGGAAAAGACTCTGGTTTCTTTTAAAACTGGGAAATAGATTCTAAATAAGTTGAGCTGCTTTTTAGAATTTATGAAGTAGAACACAAATCTAAGAGCTGGCAACATTTAGTGGTAATGAGGCAATTCTTACATGAGAGAGTTCATTACAGGATCAGCTCATATTATTTTCCAGCAGCTGGAAAACAGAATCTTTCACAGGCTGGGAAAGAAAAATCTCACTTTAAAATTATCTTATGTATACCCTAATACACAATTAGTATAAGATGGAAGCATAGTGGAATTCACCCAGCTGCTTCTAATGAAATGGACTTTTTACTGAAGGAAGGATGTGTTTTACTGAAGAAAGAAGCATTTTCCTTGTACAGAGCTGTTGTGCCAGCTGACCAGCAGCACATGGTAGACAGTGGGTCTTGGCTGTGCTTTGCTCCCCTGCAAATGTTTTGAGACAATCAACATTGTTCCTGTATGAGGCAGAACCTGTCCCTGTAGTTCAAAAAGCACAATCAAGGAGCGTGCCTGGCTCTGTGGTGCAAAGAAGAATTTCCTTACACAGGAACATTTCTTAATAACCTGCCATAACTCTCCAAGTGGTCTCTCCTACTGTATTTTTGCCATCAGATGGCTTCACAGCAAAAGTATGGCCCAAGAGGAGCTTGAAGTCTCCTCCCAGTCTCAGAGCTGGAGCGAGTTTGCCAGCACTGAGCCATGTAGTTGCAATTCCTACCCACCAGTTTAGTCTTACTACTTTTTCACCACTCAGATTTTGACCAGGACAAGTTGCAATAATGCTGTTTTACGAACTGGCTGTAGTGGCCAGCCAGTGGGTGCTACTACAGGAGACTATCCATCTGTTTAGCTCCTCCTTTGCTTTCTGTTGTTTTTTTTTTCTGGTGGTCTGCAGTGTGCATGCTGAGAGATTCTCTAAAATGACCCAGGACTGCAAAGACAATCACCCCAAAATGGGAGATATTTTCCCTCTAAGTTGCAGTCTGCTGCTGTTCAAAGTATTTTCAAAAAATGCTAAGACAACTATTTCACTTCACTTGCTATCCCCGAGTGTCCCCAAGTTTAAAAGATGCTTAAATCAGTTGAAAACAATAGGACAACAAAACATCTCACTCATCCTTTTTAAAGGCTGCAGAAGCCCAGAAGACAGCTAGAACTTAAGCTCTCAAGAGGAATCCAGTCATCCCAAGTCTGCTGCAGTTCCTCACCAGTTACTGAGTTGGCTTCCACACTCAGTACTGGTGCAGAAGGGGGTGGTGGAACACAAGGACAAAAACTGCTTCCCCAGCACTCTGTTCCCCAGCCAGCTGAGGCAGCTGGCTGTCATCACCATTTTCCTCCTACCCAGGCAGGCATTATGCAAGGCTCAAACATGCCTTAGGAGTGAGGCCACAGAAAACACAGTTAGGGAATCAGGACAGATCAGGGAGAGGATGAAGATGGACTGAAACCTATGAAGATTTTTAAAAAGGCATCTATAAGAAGCTTATTTTCTTGCAGAGGCTTGCAAACCTTACATTAGCAGACTGACTGAAGTCAACAGATAGGCAGGCCGGGCACAAACAGCAGTGTGAATCAATGCCAGCAGTTATCACCATAATTCTTTGTCCCAGAAAGAGATGAATTATAGAGAACTACACAAGTTAGGTAATAAGCAATATTTTTTTAAAACATGTGGATTGCAGTGGCAAAAGTCAAGGAAGCTTGAAAACTCTTGACTGGAGTGTTGAGAAATCACAAAGTGCAATGTTAGAGTGCTAAACCAAGATAATTTTTTGCTTCAGACAGAAGATGCCAAAACAGAAACCAAAACCAACAGAAAAAAAAGCCCACCACTAAAAAAAAAAAAAAAGAGCTGGCAGAAAAAGAACCAGGTATCTCAGCTGCAAATAAGGCCAAAATGTGAGCTAGAAGCAGATTGCCAAAGGAAGATACCCAAGCAAGTCAGCCAAGTATTTATTTTGATTTATGCCAATGCTTAGCCCAAAGCCCCAAACACTATAAAATAAACTACTTGAACAGTAAGAGTATGAGTGAAATCACAGCTTCAGCTTCAGATTAATTTTATAGAACTTAAACTTATTGTTGACCTTTAAAGAGCAACTATTAATGGTTTGAATTTCTGAGACAAGTGAATAAGCTGCGAATGAGATGTGTGTGAGAGACAGAGAAAAAAAATATACTCCAATAAACCAATACCAGTATCTTTCATGGTTAGAGTTTTTTGTTATTGAGACAGAGAGACTGTAGTTCTTAGCCTACAGCTCACCCAGGATGTATAGGTTTGCAGCAAGTTTCTGGATGAATTTTTGCCTCCCTCTACAAGAATTTAAACTAGCTGGTAGTAGCAATTTCTGTCCTGAAATCCAATCTACAGCTCTAAGAGACTGTCATGTTGTCATGGCTCAGCGAGACCCAAAAAGAATTTCACTGTTGCTGCAAACAGATTGATATGGCTGAAAGTCAGGGTATGCTCCTCTCTGCTGGAGAAGATATAATTTAACACTCTTGGACCCAATTTTACCCTAATTATAGGCAACAGAGAACTTTGCAATGAAGTCAGTGGGCAGAAATCAGACCTCTTACTGTAGGCTGACAGACAAATAGCAATCTGCTACATAGCAGAATGTGATTTACCCTGCATGCTAAAAAATGAATTTAAATAGCTCCGTAATATCAGGGATTCTTCAGAAATGGAGGGCCAGTGGATTAATATGCATAAATGACAATGCATTGATATGAAAGGAGCCAAGATGGTTTGGTGAACAAAACCCTCTTACTCCTGGATACATTAGAGATGCATTTCTTGAAGCGGTGAACAGACAACAGCAGGAAGGAGTAAAGCCTGAAATGAGGGAAAGGAAGCAAGAGACGGAAGTTCTCCAAAGATTAATCTGTTATTATATTTTTAAGACCCCTTTGTTATCACCAGCTTAATTATGACTGGATTTGCCTTGCTTTTTCTTACTCTCTCGCTGCAGCCAGAACTGGCAGCAACATTGCAATCCTTGAAGTAAGTGTTGATAAAAGGAAAGTCCACAGGGAAGCCTGGTGTGTGGCTTTCCAGGCGCTTTGCGTGCAAGGAGTGAAGCCGTGGTTAATTACCTGCCTCCAGCCACTCCTTAAAAGCTGAAGAGCTTTTCTTTGTATGGCTACAGTAGCCATGGCAGCTGCTCATTTATTAGTTGCAGCACACATTAGAGCAGGCTGGGTAACAAGGCTGTGAGCAAGGTGAAGATGGCAAATTTCTATTTAAAAAAAAAAAAAAAAAAAAAAAAAAAGGCCAATAATCTGTTTACTGAGAGCAGGTAATAGACATGCCAATCAAAACCCAAAACTGTCACACATTTCACCATTAGGGAAGAATGACTAACAACTGAATATTGCACTGAAGTACATAGTTATGTTCTGATCTAACTAACCATGGCATCTGACAATAGATCCCTCACTAAAGATGAGCCCGACTCCATCATTTTTTCTCAAATTTGAAAAAATCTTTGACAATGTTAGTTGCATTCAGACAAGGATTTGGAGCTAAACAATCTGACTGCTGCAAGACAGACTCTAGCAGTGAATTTCCCTGATATTTTACAGGTTCAGTGGGAAGGGCAAGTGTGGAGAAGAAAGGGCACTGTTTGATATCACAATATGAACATTACTGCTTCTGTCTCTGCCAGAAAGTTATCACTAAAAGAATAAGGTGCAATTGTTTTTAATGCTATATGTCCAGCATTGAGATCATTAAGTGCAGTGGTTCTATTCTCAGTCCTTTCTCCTGTGTGGACAAATGCAGTATCACTGTGGTTGCTCTCACACATGGGCCTGGAGGGCAATAATACTCAGTTATGGGACTGACCATAACTATTCCACTGTCCACTCACCTGACATTCCCACAACTGACACCACTGACCAGCCAGGTATTTCCAGCCCTGCATCACCTCCCCAGATGTTGCCATTCCAATTCTCCTGTCAGTTGTGTGCCAGGCAAGCTTAACACCTGACTTTCCTCAGCAAGCTTTCTCCTAAGTGTACCTGTTCCCAAAGAGCTCACTCTCACATCACAGTCTCCCTTACAAGGGAGGAATCGCTTTTCATTTCATCCAGATTTCACAGCAACCAGCACCTGCTAGCTGTATTTTTTGCTGGGAAATGTAATATTCAACCCCAGTTCTGTGCTCTCTTTTGCCTCTACAATTCCAGCAAATGAGGACATGTATTTGCAACATGATACTCAGCCTTTTGTTAGCAGATGCTTTGAACAGCCTATTCTATGTCTTGGTAAAATTATTTCCTACTGAGACAGGAACAAGTGGGGCATGGGAAACCAAAGCCCTGGAAATGCAACTGCTTTCCACAAAACCTGCCTATCTAAACACGTTTCCAAAATGTGCTGGCCACTAGACCCTCCCAAATTCTCATCAGCACACAAAATAAACAGCTGAAACACACCGACCTCTCAGCTTCCAGCAGAGGCCTGCTCCCTTGGAAACACTTGGCATTTCTGCGTGGTCACAGCTGAGACCAAGCCTGGATCTGGCAGAGAGCAGCTCATTTAGCACAGGGCTGGTACCTTTACTGAAGAAAATCTTAAATCTATGCCCAAGAGCACAGATTTGGGATTTGTGCCCTGGATTTCAAAGGAAGACTAAATAGTCACAATAAAATAAAATAAAATAAAATAAAATAAAATAAAATAAAATAAAATAAAATAAAATAAAATAAAATAAAAT
>VZUI01033961.1:0-42138 GCA_013401135.1 Cettia cetti
CCGGCGGCTGTGCTGTTCCCGCCGGCGCCGCTCGGGCAGCGGGCAGCGGGCTCCGGCTGAGGCCGGGCTGCACCTTCCTGCTGGAAATGCTGTCGTACTGAGAGCAGGGACGCGGCCGAGCGCTGGGAGCTTTGACGGGAGAAGGGGTAAGCGCCTGTGGAGAGGAGCTAGATGTGGAAGCGGCCCGTGGCTGCCGTGCGGCGGGGTGCGGGCCCCGCAGGCAGCGCCCCGGCGGCGGCGGCGGCAGAAGGAGGGCTCCGCTTCTGGGGAGCGCCCGCGCCGGGCTCCCCGCGGCTCCGGGGAAGGGCTCCCCGCCCGGCCGGAGCGGCGCGCTGGAGGACACCTGGCGGACACAGCTCCGAAGTGCCGCTCTGGCACGGCTCCCCGGCCGCCCGGGGGCGGCTCACCCCCGGCTCCCGACCCGGAGCTGCGCCGCTGTCCTGCCTGCCAGCCCTCGGCAGCTCCCTGCTTCCTGGCCTCTTCTTAAGCCGCTCCCGCTGAGCTGCGGCGGGCCAAGCGCCGCTTTTGGCAGCGGCAGGGGGACTACCAGCAGCCTGGAGCCAGGCTGCCTTGGCACTGCTGGTGCCCTTCTCCTGGAGGGTGCCCCTCATCGATCCCAGCAGCTGAGGGAACAGTGGAGGCCGAGAACTGCTGACCTGAGAGCCACCGTCAGCTAAAAGTCATCTGGACAGCTTTATAGCCTGGTTTAGCAAAACTTCAGTGTTGACACACACGGATGTGCAGAACCTCTTCTGCCAAATTCTGATGGGTACAGGCTGAGAAATCATCTTTGCTTCTCCCCTGGCATAGCTGAACACAAACGCTGTCTGTAAGGTGGATATCAAAAAGTATCTGCTGTGTCAGAGACTGTTTCAAGTTGACTAGTTCAAGGAGTGATTTCTAGAGATTCTGAGAATTTCATTAAAGTCGTTTTAATTAAGGCCAAGATATTTTTAAAACCATGAAAAATCTCAAGCTATCATGCAGTAAAACTGGCAGGGTGTGCTTGTAGCTTGGTTGTGAACTTTTCTTGAGAGGGCAGATGGATGTAAATGAAGATATATAGGGAAAATGAGAAGAACATCTGCCTTTTTCAGCTCCCTATGAGACATGTACAAGCAAGACAAAAATAAAACTGAGCCACTGAGCTTGTTTCAGCATATGGTAGGTGTAAGAAAATTTCTGGAAGTCCCTCTTCTCTCTCTTCAGTCCAGATGCACAGATCAATGGAGCATTTAACTACCTCTGCTGTTGATGTTTTAATTTTTTTTCTTTGTAGTGTGCTGAAAACATATGTTAAAATGCAAACGAGTACAAACAGCCACATGTACACCCAGCAATCTCTTTCCAGGTGATTCCTTGAATCCATGGCTGCTATTTGGTCCCTTTATTTTGACATTTAACAGGAAATTATGCTAGGTGTTCATTTTTTACTGGGATTTCTAGTCTTGACCAGTATACAGGCAAGGATTTCTCTATCTACCTCTCATTTACACATTAAGGATCACACAATGTAAGAAAATGTTATGAGAAAATCAGAAGGCTTAGCTAATTTGTGAAGCACCGTCTACATACAGTCCAGGGTTTTTGCCACCCTTTGCTGAGAATGACTGTTAAAAGAAATAGAAAAGCTCACTGAAGTGAGCTCTCTGTAGGGTCTGACAAGTGCTAATCTGCTTTGGTAAAGACATTGATTCCTTGTGGTGTACAGGCAGCAGCGATCCCAGTTCTCAGTCTTTCTCAGCTACTTCTGGTGGTCCAGTCTTGTTCTGAAATCCTGGGGAGCAAAAAGACAAGTGGCAAAATGTGTGAAGGGGATATTTTAATACATTTTGCCATGAGAATTTATAATATATTTGGTAATAATACCAAATTAATGGGCTTTTTATCTTCTTTTTTTCCCCCACTATCTGAGCAGCAGGATCAATCTTGCAAAGGCTTGGGGTTTTTGGTTTACAAAATTGTTGGTTTTCTAACATTGTTTGGATTCATTAAATTTAAGAAGATTCGTGAGAAACAGAGAGACAAAATCAATAACTCAGCAGTGTTTTGCAAAGGGTTACTCTGAGCCACGTTCTTCTGAATAATGATGAATTGCTTCCTGATTTGTGGTCAGTGACTTTTTTTTTTGTATAATTACTGTCAAGAAGGAAGCTGAACAACCAGAGTACATTTCTTAGACCTAGCATAGTGGAGAATTTTCTTCAAAATCCTTACACCTTTTTTGACCAAACCCACTTGATATATGTTATCTGATGATAACTGATGATTCCTTTTTGTACAAGAAAGTGACCTGTGAGTACATGTCCCAGAGCCATTTCATATTCTGTTTTGTATGCCACTGTATGCTGGTAAGAGAACTGAAGGTTGGGTTTGGGGGTTTTTTGGTTGTTTTTTCTGTTTGTTTTTTGTTTGGTTTTTTTTTGTTTGGTTTTTTTTTTTTTTTCTGGTGTCTTTTTTTGGGGTTTTGTTTTCTTTTCTTTTCTTTTTGGTTGTTGTTGTTTCTTTTGTGTTCTCCTTTTAGCTATCAGGGCAGGTATAGACTGAAGAATGGAGGTGGGTGGAGGGTAGTTTCATTTTGATCTGGAAGAGCAGTCATTCCAGTTCCTAACTTATTAGAAAAGCAAGCTCTGTAGCAGTGAAGTGATTGATAGATATTGCATATTTTTGTTTGCTGGAACTAGACTTTTAGGGGTTGCCTTTGATAGGAAAAATAACTTCTGAAGATATTTGACAGTCTCTGTATATTTTGCTTACTGTTTCTTCTTGTAAATGTATTTCCAAAAAGCATATTTTTAAGGTGTTATTCATCATTAGCTTCCATCTGTCTTTGGGAAATGCTAGTGCCTAATAAAATTGTCTGTATTGTAACCAACACGATTGTTCATTTATTTATTTCTGTTTTGCTGATCTGTCACAAAAAATTTCTTACATCGTTTGCGTTACCTTGTTACATTTTGGGGACAGGGAAGAAGAGGGAGACTTCTCATTTTCTACTGGAGATGGACTGATCCTTTGCTGCTCTTCTTGTAGGTCACTGGAGTTATAAGCAAAGAGTACATCCCAAAAGGAACACGCTTTGGACCCCTGGTAGGAGAGATCTATACCAGCGATACAGTTCCCAAGAATGCGAACAGAAAATACTTTTGGCGGGTAAGTAGGAAAAAACAGCACCACGTTGTTGCAGTAAGCAGATCACTAAATGAGTGTGGCTGAGAAGCTGGGTCACTTCCTGCTGTGTGACGCAGGGGACAACCTCTGTATGCGGCCAGGTACAAACAGGGCCAGTGGGTGAATTAAGCTGAGTAAAAGCCTGGCTGTCTTGGATGTAGGGACTGTGTGGGTGGAGAGAGGAGTGGAGATGCACAGCCCTTCCTGTCTGTGCCTTCCAAAATGTATCAGTGCTGATTCTGTAAAGAAATAGTTCAGCTGCTTGCTGTAAGGGCAGGTTATTTTGCATTTCTTCACAGCGGAAAGACATTCTGATTTGTGCAAGTATCACGCCCTTGATTTTTCCCAGCATGAAGAAGCTGTTAAAGTACTGCATAAACGTTCACTCTGGAATTATGATACATTTTCTGACATTTTTTCCTGAGTCTTGTATAGACGTGCTATAACACAGTGGTGGTAGTCTTCAGCATATATCATTCAATTCATTAACTTTTCTAGGCCTCCTCAGAATTGTTAAAAGAGCAGCTCATGGATCTTAGCAAAGGGAAAAGAGACAAACAGCAGAGGTGGTGCCCAATTCATACTCCATATACAAGCTGCAAGTGAGCAGCAGCCAATATGTTTTGGCTTGGGCAGTCTGTGCTGTGGAATAGGCTTCTAGTTTATCAGTTGACATAATCCTCATTTTCCTTACAGACACATTATTAATTGTTAGAAAACATTCCCTCAGCCCCATCTCATTCCATGGATTTGTTTTGCTGCCTTCTAGCCATGTAGGTTGTGTCTAAATCCGTGGATTTGGGCCTGTGTCCAAGCCTCTGTGCTCAGGTGCCTCCCTGCCTTAGTAATAGCCCAACCTCATATCCAGGTGAAACCCAGGGCATGCACCAGCATTCCCCACACCCCTTTCTTCCTACCTAATTGAATCATTTTGGTTTTCTCAGATCGTCTTTGTATGATGTATTACGGCATTGCAGTTATTTGCATGAGTGGCTTTACAGAGCGGGCATCTGTTTTTACATTAATGAAGCCACAAAATGTTTCTTTTTGCTGAACCTTTTGGGAGCTTGTGTCCAGTCTAGGAAGAGACCAGTAGGCTGACCCTAGCCCCACTGGTTGTTGGTGAGACAGCAGGCACAGGGAAGAGGGGCTGATAACTATCTTGCAGGACTTCATTCCTACATTGCAGTGAGAAAAATGACATCATTCTTATGATGTGATTTTAAGCCTTAATGCGGAGGGATCCTCGGAAATAATATCCTAAGAGCCGTCTAAGCATCATTAAATTCCTCGTTATAATCTCTTGATTCGTTCAAGACAGACTGCTGCACTTAAAATTAATTCCTTCCTAGGGGTCTGACACAGGCTTGCATATGCAAAGGAAATTGTGGGAGATAACTTCCCACATGTTATTAAAGGCATCCTGGGCTCGCTGTCAGGAGCGGGAACATCTGCTGGGCGCCCGGGGACGCTGCCCGCGCCAGGGGAGCGGGGCCGCCCGGGCCCGCCTCATTTCTGGGAACCGCGCCGTGACTCAGCACATCTGGGCGCGCCTTCCCCAGAATCGGTGGGAGCTGGTGGGTGCCTCTGCTGGGGAGTCGGAGCTGTGGCCCTGACGTGGGAGAGGTGAAGGGCTGGTTTGGGAAGTGGTGGCAGGCGTCAACGCCGGAGCCCCGCGTTCCTGGAAGTTTGCGAGCCGGGGTGAGCAGAGAAACCCGAAGGCTCCTCTTGATGCAGCACAGCTCGCCCGGCTCCCTTCCATTTTCTCATAACAAACACACCGCAAAATCTCTCGCAAGCTGCTTTGATGAGGCCACATGTATTTCCCCCTTCTCAGTTTACAGGAAGTTACTCTTAAAGAAAGTGATTCTGGTGTTTACGGCCCGCGTTAAAGGGCCAGGCCGCCTCCCCTCTCTGCCCGCCGGGCTCCGGGGAGCACGGGAGGGTCCCGGCTGCCCGGAGGGCGCTGCCCAGCCACGGAGGTGCGAGAGAGACTGGTGAGGGCACACGGGCAGGAACACCCTGTGGAGTGTTTTCTCCGTGAGATAAGCTCTGTCTCCCCTTTGGAAAAGCATTTCCTGCTCAGCGAGGTGCGTTGATGGTGCAAGCTGCTCCCACTTCAAGGTCGGGCTTTTGCCCGGTCATCTGTTTTCAGAAAACCAGGAACCCCATTTCATCCAGCACGGAGCTAGTTCCCCTTGAGAGTAAGCAGTGTCTTTTTACAAGTGTGTTTCCTGGATTTCTCTTGATTTTATTTTTTTTTTTTTTAATGTTTTTCTTAGTCTTATGATTTCAAGAAACAGTAGTTTCTGTCAGTGATGGGAACTTTTTTCCCCGAAACTGCTGAGTCGTTTTCAGATTCAAGTTTTCTTGCCCCTCTGTGGACAAGTCAGAACATGTCCCTTGGTAGGAAAAGTGACATCTCATGGGCTAATCCCTCTCTAGGTCTTCCTTCAGTTATGGCAGGTGAATTTCATCTTTGCCTCGCCCAGCCTTCCTACAAAAGGGTTACAGTTCAACTATGAGCAAGTGTTGCTTTAGGACTGGGGGGTGGAGAATGTTTGCATAGTTTAAACCTTTGGGTGGAGGTGGTAGGAAACTGCAAGTACAGAGGCCATAGAAAGAGGCCAGAAGAGAAGAACTCTGACGTAGCACAGCCAGCCAGTCTTATACACAGGTGACTCAAAGCATTAATGCAAGCATGCACTCAGACCTGCAGTCATCAGCATCACCCACTTGTTGATCAGAGCACCAGGAAAAGGACTCTAAGGTAGATTGTTCACAGAGAGAGAGAGTACTCTGCATTTCAGATTTGGGTCTTGTTTTCCCAAGCTAGCAGAGACACAGGCTAAGATTAAATGGAAAAGGTGACTGTGGACTTGCTTTTAAGTACCTTAACTCAGAGGATGTCATTGTTGGAAAGGCAGGAACACAGTTTGAACTCTTACTTCAGTAATATATGCTCATCTTAAAAAAAAAAAAAAAAAAAAAAAAAAAAAAGGGGGGAGCTTATCGCTTTTTCCCGCTGGACTCTGCGCGTACATGTTGCGTATTGTGCCTATATGTATGTATGTATATATGTTCATAAACACTTCCTCTCTGTTCCAGATCTATTCAAGTGGTGAACTTCACCACTTCATTGATGGATTTAATGAGGACAAGAGCAACTGGATGCGTTATGTAAACCCTGGCTACTCTGTTCAGGAGCAGAACTTGGCTGCTTGTCAGAATGGAATGAACATCTACTTCTATACCATCAAGCCCATCCCTGCCAACCAAGAGCTGCTTGTGTGGTATTGCCGAGACTTCGCAGAGAGGCTGCACTATCCGCCCTCCAGAGAGCTGACAATGATGAACCTCAGTAAGTGGGTTACAGTATAAACAAGGAATGCTAGTAATGTCTCTTCTGCCTATACAATGTAATAATAAGTTGTATAATTACACAGCTGCGTCATCTGTTGTGTCACAGGAGTTAGCTTGGAGTGTAAAAGGGGAATTAAAAAACCCAACACAAGAGAATGAGTTCCCTATGTCTGTTCAAACAGAAAGAGATTTTAAAATCTGAGCAGTTGCTTGTTTACAATCTGGGTCTTATCTGGTGAAATTCTGGACAGACAACCTGACCTCTGTCTTCCTAACCATAGCTGTTGGTTCACTCTCAGACTTTCCAATTTCAAATCTCACAATATGTTGAGCAAAAGTCTGCTTTGGTAGCATATACTAAAGGCTGTCCAGTCATGCTCCCAAAGGGCTGCCCTCACTGTACCAGGAAGTGGCAATGTGCCATGAGTCTGTCTAGGTGTCTGACAAAATATATGTTTACTGCATAATGCACTTTGAGCCTTGCATCTACCCTAACTTATCTTATGGGAGCAAACCTCCTGTGGTCTTCTCATCTGGTTACTTGGGTTTTAAGCTCAGTGTACTTTGTCCCCATTTCTTGACTTTATATTGCAGCTTTCATTTTCTGTTCAAAAATAATAGCACTGGTAGCAGAGGGAAGAGGTGTTTCCAGGAGTTTGTGTTCCTCTGGTTTCTGATTATTTCCAGCCTTGCTGCTTTACTTCTCACTTAATCACTGCCTGACACCTCACCCAGAGCCCCTTCTAAAGAAGGAAAGATTCTTGCTGATTTCTCAGTGGACTCTTAGGCTGCTTCCTTTGCTGCTGCTCTAAGATAAAGTATTCTTCTGTCCTTCTGCCAGTGACTACACTGAAACTCGAAGGAAAAACTGCAGGCAGGGTTTTTTAAAATAAAATAACTTATTTATGGTTATTTGGCAACAAGGAATTGGTTATAAAATATCAGTGTTACTTTGGAAATCATTTGAACTGTCAGTCCATATTATAAAAATTATATCACACATTCAGATTAATCAAAAGTACATCTATACTCTGTGGGTGTCACCCTTTCACTAGCTTTTTGTCTTTCCCTACAAATTAATAGAAGAAAACTTGCTGTCTCCTAATGACAGAGGGAAAAGAGGGAGGTAATGTCAGCTATATTCTCTGTTCAAAAACTATCTCACTGATTCTGCCGCCTTTGCACCTATGTCATTTCACCACTCTCTGTGCAGTTTTATTTCCTGATAAAATGAACTGCTGGCTTTTCAGTGAGACCTGCAGGTGAGATGAGACAACAGCATGTAGGGCTCTGGTGGATGAGGAGTTTGCTAAAATCTAGTCAGGCACATTTGGCCCCTAGCTAGGAGGATACACAAACACAGGATCAGTTTCCTGCATCTGCTGGCACCTTAGGCTTCCTTGCAGAAGTAGCAATTAATGTATTTGTGAAGTGTTTCTTACTCTGTCTGGTTACTCTTAAACAGGTCAAAACTAGGGGTGTCTGGACATGGTAGAATAACTGATTTTAGTAAAAGTAGTAAGTTTAATACAAGGATTTAAAGAAATGGAAACTTGAGCCACAATTTGTAGTTCAGCCTTAATATTTGCAGTATTTCCGGATGCTGAGTTTGAAATAGACATTCTTCACTTTTTAAAGATAATTGCATTTAAACCATGTAGAAATTTTATGTTAGCTCCTTCCACCTAAAGAAAATAGCAATTCAGAAAATGAGAAAAACTTTTCACTTTTTTTATTTCTTTTCCTGTCATTCTTGTGAGCAGCACATTCAAGTCTAAAGCCTGCAGATTGGCCAAAAACCCTACAGGTACAATAAGGATTAAGGTTTTCTAAAGTTAGCCTTTGAAAAGTGTGGAAGAAAAATCCAAAAGTCTCCCAAAGATCCTTATTTGTCAAAGTCCCTGTAGCAATGGTGCAAGCAGGGGTGGTTTTTCCAGCATTAGTACTGAAACCAGATGAGTTTACTGTGAATGCTACCACTGTTCTTCTGCTCCTTTCTCCCAGGCCACTAGTTAAATCTAAAATTAGAGAGCATCGTGCTGCTTCTCCAACCTCTCTCTCTGTCACAAAGACTGCCCAAGGTACCCTGGCACTGCATTCATCCATGAGTTAAGTGCCGAGCGTTTGTCCCCAGTATGCTGGCACCCTGCACCAGCTACAGACATGGGGATTTGGCCTAGCAAAACGTCTGAAAACAGCCTTGCTTGGGGGATCCTGCCCCCCAACCTGCTAGGAAGTCAGGAAAGTCCTCTCCAGCGAAATGAATTGCCAGTAATTTGGCGTTTAAAGTGGTATGGCTTCCCTCAGAAGAGCAGTAGGGGTGCATTGTCACCTCTCCCAGCTCGTGGCTGCTGGTTTTGGCACCTGCTGAGAGGAAGGAGGGAAAGTTGGGGTCTGGGTCTCAAGAGGCAGGCTGAAGTCAGGGCCTCCTCCCGTGGGATACACACTGGTGTGGGCGGGAGGTGGCCAGCGGCCATGGTGTGTTGCCACACATGCCAGATCTCTCCCTTCACTGTGTTTGGGTGTGCAGTGCACACTGGTGCCCGTGGGAGGCTTTGGAAGAGTTGTACCCTGGCTGACTGCCCAGCACAGGAGAGGGAACCTGGGACACACACCTACAGAGACCTTCCAGTCTTGCCAACTTAAAATATAGGCAGCTGCTTTAAGTGCCTCAAGGGTTTGGGGATCACAGCCTTGGAGTTCAACACCTTAGTTCCTCTTTAAGCACCAGGGGATGGGCCTCCGGGGAAAAATGTATCAGGGAATTTCTCTGGCTTTATTTCCTGTAATTAGTGGCCTCAAAAATGAGAGAACTACCACTTTAGAGCATAAATATATTAACACACCCACATGTAACATCTACTTGCCTCTGTAACAGCAAACTTTCAAATTACAGGTAACTTCCCCAGCATTAGTTCATTTGTGCCACAGAAGGAAAGCATCCAGATGCAAGACAGCAATTAGGCATGTCCTTAGTTGTGGGTCTAACCCTGTCCTCTCTGTTTTCCTGAACTGGGGCCTTTGACCCAGTCCTTCAGATGCTGGAGCACACACCTACCTTCACGGCCATGATTAGCTCTGAGTGGAGCTACATAACTTCAAATGGATGTTGAAGTGCCTGCAAGGAGTTGCACAACAGTGGTAGAGGCAAAACTCCACATTATCCCAGTGCTGGAAACTCAAGTGTCATTCCCTTCCTGCCTGTTTTGAGGCCCCTGATGTTTTCTGTCAAGATTTGAGATGTCACCTTCAGATGGTGCCATTGTCTAGTAAATAGTTTTAAGTATGGTGGCACAAGATTTCTGTATTCTGCTAAAAATAAATTTTCAGTAATCTGTTAAATGTGCTTAAGCACATTCAACTGCTCCTTCAAATTGTCTTTTAGTCTGTGATATTTTATTTAGCAAACACTGAGTAAATTTGCTTTGGCGGTTCCAAATGGTTTAGAATTTTATTCTCACCTCAACATGGGAGGATTATTTTGGAGTGGAGGAGTGGAGAAGGTAACAGTTAAAAAAAAAGCCAAAACCAAACAACAAAAACCCAACAAAATCCAAACAATTGCATTGACTCAGGACATGACTATTTGATAATAATATTCATATATTGCAATCATATGATGCAACTTCCTGCTGCTCATGTCATGTTTGTCTCCTCAGTCAAGTACAGGCAGGTGACATCTTTTGGTCAAGCTTCAGAAAAAAAGTTCAAGCTGGGGAAAGATAATTTGCATATTTACAAAATATTTGGCAATCTTTTTGTTTCATTAACAGGTTTAACAAGACATAATTTAAAATGTTTCTGGTTCTATGAAGATTAACTTTTTAATGCTTTTTTCTTAAATGCAATTTATTCTTCTCTTCTTCCTGCTGGCCCTGACATGCTGGCCATTAGCTCAGCCCTGTCGCTCGCTTTCCCTTTTGTTTATGGGCAGTTTCACTTTCTGGTTTTGAAGCTTTTCTGTTTGGGTTGAGAGGAAACATCTGCACTTGCTTAAAAAAATGCCTCCTGGAATGTTCAAAAGGGCTCAGGAAAATGATTTTTAAATGATATGAGAGGTTGTCTTCACAAAATCAGAATTTGGGGGCTGAAGTTGTCTTCATATTGAGAATTATTTGAAGGCTCCCAGAAAGACCTTCTCTGAGCAAAAAGTTTTCAAAGGCATGTAACACTGCCACAGACACATTTAGAAAACAGATGATCAAATTATGTACTTCTAAATGTTGGTCTCTGTTCTCATTTTGAGTGGAAACAGTCTTTGTTTTGCCCGCTTCACAACTTCGAGGTTCTCTTTCTACTAGCAAAAGAGGTGCTTAATTTAGATCGAAAATGTGAATTGGCATAATTAAGCTCCACCACTCGAAGTGATCGGTACCATCTCACTCCTGAAATTACTAATGAAATTACTGTCTGCCTACAACCGTTTTTCAAGTTTTTAGAAAAGAACAGATCATTGTTTTTATGAAATGTTTCTCAGGCTACAGCTCAGAGTACAGGAACTGAGAGCCAAAGCCTGTAGTTCTGCAGCAGTCTGTAGCTGGAACACCCACATTGGAATGACTTCAGGCAGCTCCTTCATTCAAGTTTTATTAATACTTAAAAGTAACAGGAGTTTTGTCCCTTTTCCTTTTGCACGCAGTCACTAATCTCAGATCTGAGCAAATAATCTGTTGACCTCAGTTAGAAGTGGATCAGGCTCCTCAAGATGCACGTCTGAGGTTCTTTTTCTTTCTCCAACCCCCGCCCCCCCCGCAGCCCAGATCAGTAACTTAAAAATGCAGCTGAACCATTCCTATTTTGTCGTGAATCTCTTTTCTGTGTGTCTCTCTGACCACAGAAACTAGAGAGATCTTGGAAGAGTGTGTGCCTATATTTACTGTATATATATGGCTGTGTATATGGGGGTGAGAAATGTATTTCAAGAGTGAAAAGGAAACATTCTGATTGGTAAAAACTTAGATCTAAGATCACAAGTTAAAAAATCCATTTATAAGAAATATATCTCTTTAACTTTGAAGTATGGCTCCTTTAAGAGCAACACGAAAGGTTGTAAACCTCTCAATCAGTTTCAGCCCTGGTTTAAATCCACCTTCAGTATAAAATTTAAGAACCTCTCCTTGGCCCCGGACATTACCTTCTCTTATTTTACACAGTGCTGACATGCTTGTTTATGTTTTGATATTTCTGGTGTACCCAAGTGTCCCTTGTGCTTAGGTAATAAGGGAAAAAGCCAAGAGGGGGTTTATGGACCAAAGATCGTTTACAAACTAAAGAGAGCTGTCACAGTTAGACTTGAAAAATAATCTTTAAATATCACAACTTCTGTCTACACATGGAAATTACTAGGAGGGACAGCTTTACTGGGAAAATTCAGAAGGGGAGAAAAGAGCAATTATCTTTAGTCAGTCAAGAGAGACCATGGGTTTGTTGCACAAAGAAAGTTACGATCTCTGCATGGGCTTCCTTTCTGTCATCCCTGGGCTTGCTCCCGCACATAAGGCACGTACATCCCCAACCTCTTGTTTAACCTTGTGACTGGGCGTGGGAGCTGTTTCTCCAGCTCAAGTGGCCCCAGTTTTTCTATCACTTTTCCAGCACCACCAGCATTTCTCCTTCCTCTTCCCCTCCCCCTGGGTTTTTTTCTTTAGAAGAAAAAAGTGTCAATTTGAACTTCCTGCTTGACAGACCCCACTGAGAAACTGATATGGGACTGATAAGGTGGTATTTATTTATTTTTTCCTGCTGCAAGGCTTCACAAGTCCTGCCTCCCACCCCTCTGTCCAGTTTTCAATACTGCCTGGTCTTGATACTTCCCAATGCTGATAGTGTCACCAGGAATGTTTGCTCTGAGACACTGCTGTGGTGAAAGCAGCTGATAAGAAGATACAGATAATACCCACAGTGCCATTGTGGAGCTTCTTGAACCGAGTAGGACCTCTGTGCTATGCCCAAAAATCTGGTTGACATTTAGACAATGAGTTACCAGTCCAGGAGTACAGACAAAATTACCAAAAAAAGTAGATGTTTTTTAAAGCCAGAAAACACAACATGTTATTACTTTATTTTTGATACAGCTCTGCATTAAACTTTGGACACTAAGAAAAGTAATAGGGAAGCTATTGTGTGCTTATGTGTGCACATGCTTGCTGGACAACACTTTTAAGTTTTGTCATAAATATTTTAATTGAACTTAAACGTGTTCAATTTTATTTCATTGGAGCTTGAAAATATACAAAAATATACAAACCACTCAAAAATCTCAAACTTAATTTGCTTGTTACTTGTCTAATGCCATTTCAGAAAGGATGCTACTGTAAAGTGGGTTGCTGTAAGTAGAAGCATGCTTTGAAAGCAGCTGTTTTCTTGGATACATTTAATAAATGGCTGTTTCTTTGCCTTATAGGGTAATGTTGCTAAATGATAGATTTCATCAGGGTAGTGAATAGCGAAGCAAAGAATTTGTGTTGAAAGCAGCATGGTCATTGCCTGTTCTCACATTCCTCACTTGGTTCAGATGATCCTCCAAAAATCAGAAATAATTGTTTCTCACCTCAGATAGTGAAGTGAGAAGAGTCAGTCATGGAAGCAGAAATGCTTCTAAAGGACTGGAGTGTTTTTGAGTCATGTACCTACTGGTGTTGGCTTGTACCTCCTGCTGGAAAGCCTTGAACTAACTAACTATGATTATGAAACCTTCTTGTAGTTTTCCCCCCCATAATAAAATATCTTACAAGTAATCAAGATTATGTAACAAAGATAAAGGCAGATTTGCTTTTCTGCTGAAGTCATCTTTCAGTGTGCTGTTATGATTGTATTATGTCCAGACAGCAAGGTCTTTGAATACAAATAGAGTATGTGCTGAACTGAGATGAATGTATGCTAGCTTCTATTTCCTTCTTACTACATATTTCTTTTCCCTTATTTTTTTAAAACACATTTCAACTTAAGCTGGAGCCAACCAGTCTTGCTTTCTTTTGCTTTGCTTCAGCTTTTTTTTTTATAAAATACAGCTGTAAGCAGAGGAGTTTTGCATAGACTGAATGCCACAGAAATCTGCAGTAAATAGTCTGCTTTGTTGTAGATGTTCCTAAGCAGTATATTTAATGAGTAATGATCTGTTTACTGATGGAGAATACCTTCCCTTTGAAGAAGGCTTTCATCCTAGCCAGCCATGGTTTTTTTGGTACTGTAAGTAATTGAACTGGCTGGTGAAGTGACTGCTGCGGTTTGGCAAAACCTGATTTGTCATGCCTTGTTATTTTACTGAGGAACATTTCTGGGAGCTTGTGTTCTGCAAAGTCCTTCAGTTAAACCTGTATTGTGAACAAATGCTCGTTACCACATTTATTAGAAATACTGCTTAAAGAGACATTCAACAGTGAAGCTAGGCAAATTTAAGGGGGAAGAAAGGTGAAATCAGTTTGCAGAATGGCACTTTGCAAATGCATCATCATCCAAATCTCTATGTACTGGTTGGTATCCCTTAAATTAACAATTCTTTTTATTAACACTTAATACCAGCAGGCATTTCTTCACACAGCAATTAGTTTTCTGGCAAGTTGAATGATTGCTCATCTCTGAGAGTAGCCCTTCCTTCCCACTAAACTTGTAGGGGTTAGATTCTGTTCTGAAAAGATACAGTGCCAGTGACATATCTAAATAATCATTATCTTGTCTTTGTATTTCAGCACAAACCCACATTAATCCAAAGCAGCACAGCACTGATAAAGATGAGCTTTATCAGAAGAGCGTCCCAAAGAAGGAGCACAGTGTGAAAGAAATCCTGAAAATGGAATCCAATCCTCCTAAAGGAAAAGACTTCTTTCAGACCAACATTTCACCAGTTACTCCAGAAAAAGACTTGGATGATTTACGTAAGAACTATAGCCCGGAGAGGTGTTTCTTCCCTCGAGTTGTCTACCCGATCCGACCTCACATTCCAGAAGACTATCTGAAAGCTTCCTTAGCATATGGCATGGACAGACCCAGCTACATTACTCACTCGCCCATCCAGGCATCTACTACACCAAGTCCTTCCGGGAGGAGCAGCCCAGACCAAAGTTTAAAAAGTTCAAGCCCTCACAGTAGTCCAGGGGTCACAGTTTCACCTCTGGCACCTACTTCCCAAGAGCACAGAGAGCCATACTCTTACTTGAACGGATCATATGGCTCGGAAGGATTGGGGTCTTATCCTGGATATGCACCCCCTGGCCACCTCTCACCTGCCTTTCTACCATCCTATAACCCCCATTACCCCAAATTCCTGTTACCTCCATTCAATATGAGCTGTAATAACCTGAGCGCTTTGAACAATATCAACGGCATCAACAATTTCAATCTCTTCCCAAGGATGTACCCTCTTTATGGCAACCTGCTCAGCGGAGGTAGCCTTTCCCACCACATGCTCAACCCCACCACGCTCCCCAGCTCATTGCCCAGTGAAGGAGGCCGTCGACTGCTGCAGCCTGATCATCCGAGAGACTTCCTCATACCAGCACCCAACAGTGCCTTCTCTATCACGGGCGCTGCTGCCAGCATGAAGGACAAGCCATGCAGCCCTACCAGTGGGTCCCCCACCGCTGGTACAGCAGCCAGTTCGGAACACATAATGCAACCTAAACCTACCTCAGTGGTGTTGGCTGCCACCGGCGGTGAAGAAGCCATGAATCTCATTAAAAGTAAGAGGAATGTGACCGGTTACAAAACCCTCCCATACCCACTGAAAAAGCAGAATGGGAAGATCAAGTACGAATGCAATGTTTGCTCCAAGACCTTTGGCCAGCTCTCCAATCTGAAGGTAGGCAGTGGAGAATAAGACAGGAGCCTTCTTTGAAGGCTCAGATTTCCCCCTGTAGGTTTTCGAGGAAAAGCAGGGTCAGGCCTCCATTGCTTGTTAGGCTGTTTGTGTCTGAGCTTCATACAGCATCCCCCAGCAAGAAAGCGTGGTTGTGTATTTTAATACTGACGCCACCTAATTAACTAGATAACATTGTATTTTGGCAATGGGACTCTTCCGCTGACTTTAGGAAACATCTGAAAGCACTTTTGTTGTAGTACTGGAAACTGCAAATTGTTAATTGCTTTGTCTCTCCCTAGGTGCACCTCCGAGTACACAGTGGAGAGAGACCATTTAAATGCCAGACTTGCAATAAGGGCTTCACTCAGCTGGCTCACCTGCAGAAGCACTATCTGGTACACACGGGAGAAAAACCCCACGAGTGTCAGGTATGTAACACAGAGAGAGAGAGAGAGATGATTCCTTCTGAGGCCAGAGGGACCGCAGGGCTTGGCACACCCCATACAGTGTGCAGGGAGGGCTGAGGGACAAACCCTTGGCCGCTCAGGGCCGGAATCTGCACCACAGCCTGGCCCAGCCCTGGTGCAGCAGCGTCTGTGAGACAGCACGACTGACATCTGCCTGATACAGTTTTGCCATCAGCCACACTCAAAATGACATTCAGCAATATTTAAATAAAAAAGGTGGGGATTTTTTTCCCTTTGTGAGAAAGTGTGAAGATATAGAAAGCTGCTGCTTCATCGTGCCATCTCCTCCTAGGTGTCCGTGATTTAAACCATAAAACTGCCTCCCACTCATTCACTGTTTCTCTGCCACCCCCCATTAGGTTTGTCACAAGCGGTTCAGCAGCACCAGCAATCTCAAAACCCACCTGCGGCTCCACTCTGGAGAGAAGCCTTATCAGTGCAAGCTCTGCCCAGCCAAATTCACCCAGTTTGTGCACCTGAAGCTGCACAAGCGTCTCCACACCCGGGAACGCCCCCATAAATGCATCCACTGCCACAAGAGCTACATTCACCTCTGCAGCCTCCAGGTCCACCTGAAGGGCAACTGCCCCGTCGCCCCGGCCGCCGGCCTCTCCATGGAGGACCTGAACCGAATCAATGAGGAGATCGAGAAGTTCGACATCAGTGACAATGCTGACAAGCTGGAAGAGGTGGAGGACAATATCGACTTCTCAAACGTGGAGAAGGATATACTGGCCATGCTCAGGAGGGAAATGGAAGGAGCTAATCTGAAAGTCTCTCTACAGAGGAACCTGGGAAATGGGCTTATCTCCTCAGGATGCAACCTTTACGAGTCGTCAGATATGTCAGTTATGAAGTTGCCTCACGGTCACCCACTACCTCTGTTACCTGTAAAGGTCAAGCAAGAAACAATTGAACCAATGGACCCTTAAGACTTTTTGGCAAAGTGATTTTTTTTATTTATGACTTGGCAAGTCAGGGTGCCTGTAGCAGTTGCTTGTACATAGTTTCAATGCTGCAAAGCAATCTTGGCTTACAGTAGTCTCCCTACGCTCTCCAGCTGAAAGAAGGAACTCCAAAGTTACTGTTTTCTCAGGGCATAAAAAGGGGCAAAGGACTGTGCATTGCCTCGCCAGTTACTAAGAGACAATCATCTATCCATAATTATTTTTTCAATGATAGTACTTCATAATTTATTATGCAATTAATCATTCTAAAAGCAATAATTAGGAAAATGTTTACAATGACTGGAAAAAATCATTGTAATTTTTACTTTAAATGTTTTTATTTTTTGTTTTATGGCCATTCTTTGTAGATTTTTTTTTCTGCACATCTGTTTTAAGAACCTAAGATTAGGGTTTCAGTAAATGTGTTTTATGTACCAATGTCTTTTAAACAAATGTGGTTTTTCATATTGCCAAAGTTGGACATGTGACATACAGAACCCTAGATCTGTTGGTTTGAAAAAAAATGCTGTGTACTTTCACGAGCAAATCACCCCACTGGGAATTGAAAATGAAAAAAAAAAAAACAAAAAACCAAGAAACCAACAACCCAGAGAAGCAGCAAGCAGGGAAGAAACTTTTTCTCCTGCCTCTCTGAGGGGAGGAGAAGGATTCTTCTACCTGCAGCTCTCCCTGGAACAGATGTGGCACAGCAAACACTGACCTGCCATGGACAATACCACAGGTTTTTAGAACACAGCTCCAGCCCCACACCTTGTCATGTAACTTAAAGACCAAAGGGACGCATGAGTTTCAAGTGGCTTTTCCAAAATAAAATCTCACTTACATTCTTTTGTTTCCAAAAGCAGTTTAAAGGCAAAGACAAATAGTATTCTGCTTAAAAGGGGGATTTGGGCAGATTTCTTTCTTTGGATTTTTGTTTTATTTTGGGGTATTTTTGGCCAGAGCCTTCCAGGGATTAAAAAAAAAAAAAAAAAAAAAGAAAAAAAAAAAAAAAAAAAAAAAGAAAAAAAAAAAAAAAAAAAGAAAGAAAGATATGGTCAGATTCCCTGAGAAAGAAGGGGTTCAGTTTTACTTGTATTTTTCTCTCCCACTTTGCCTGGGTAGAAGTGGGGAACAAAGTACTTTCCTGGCACATAAATTTTTTTTCTTCCTTCCTGTACGACTCAGATTTTTCTCAGTATTTGTGTTTGTACATTTTGTGGTTAATTTAATTAAAGAAGAAAAGGGCATTGCAAAGTTGTTGAACAACAATTACCTCAGTGCTTGTGTCCAGTGGTGCAGACAATGCTGTTTTACCTAAATGCTTTGCTACTTTAGAGAAGAAACCAAAATGTGCACAGGGAAAGATAGAATGCACGTCCTTTTATCTTTTTGTTTTGCTAAGCCCAAAGATGATATGGTGACGTTTGAGGTGTAGCAAAGAATACATGTATATTTATAGATATATTTATACCACTATACGATATATGTATATGTATATATATTTATACCACTTAAGTTGTGAGCCAAACCATGTAATAAAACCTATTTTTCATCTAAGTGTGAAAATGAAATGTTATCCCAGTTTTGCAAATAACCAATGACCTCAAAAACCAGAAGGTTGTACCAAGGCATTTATCACTCGCAAATGCACACGCACAGCTGAAGGTGATGCCAGAACTTGCAAACACGTGAATGACATCATCATGCATCCACGTGTGGCATCTCAGTGAATTTGGTGGGAAATTCCTTCAGTCCCCTGCTCTCCTTGCAGTCTGCACTGGGGGGGAAGGAGACTGGTGGTCAGTCAACAGACAGCCAGAAAATGTAACTGAAAGAACTTGAAAAGAAGCCAGATATGACCTGTGCGTGGTGTGGTCACAAATCACAGTAAGGGCAGGATGGAAGTCGGGTGTGACAAGGCCCTTGTCTCATTAATGGTGCCCTGCCACTAACGAGTTGCACAGTCAACTCAACACAAACATAAGCAGCATTATTACACACCTCCCCTCCATGCATCCCTTTTTGTCTGGTTATGTTCTTAAAAAAAATTTTAAAGTCCACCTCAACAATTCAGGATTTGGTGGTCTCTGTTTTTTCAGCAAACTTCATCTTAATGCCTTCTGTTAAAAAAACAAACAATCCTGAAATACAAGTCTCTAAACACAGCTTTTGAAGGACTCCAGTTCATTACATTTCCACTCCTGCAAATTGTGAGGCTGACATCTTTTAAATGTAGCAATAGTTCATAAATATAGTACTTAATTGTAGGATAAACCAAAGTATCACTACTCTGTCACTGGACACACACTTTTCCTATTATTGCCTGTAGTGCTTTCTTGTATTTGATACAAAATTTACAAGAATTTATATGCATCAGCTTTAAGAATTGTTACTTCTTTTTACGGTTTCCCCCTCCCCTTAGACGTTTTACATGTGAATGTAGCAACAATCAACAGTGTTTTTGGGGGTTTTTTTGTCTCTCTTAAGAAAGACTCTGACCAAAGTTAACAGGCTTTTTACTTTGCTAGAACAACAAACTATCATATGTTTACGTATTGGTTTACATCATTATTTATGTGCAAATTGTCAAATGTAAATTAAATATAAGTGTTCATTGCTTTACTGATGCTTCCCTTGTCTTCAATCTCTCTGCACCACCTGTGTGCACAGCCTGGTTGTGGCCCCAACGCTGGTACACTGAGGGCGATGGTGTCTTCAGCAATGCTCACTCTTTGTGGGTTCTGATTTTCCCTGATTGAAAGCTGCGAACAGCAACGCCACAGGTGAATACCCTGGCATCATTTTATACAGAGGTTTCCTCAGTTTCAGCCAGTACCCTCTCTTAAAAAAAAAAAAAAAAAAGAGCCAAGAATTTTCAGTGCTTCAATGGAAGGACCTGAATGCTATCTGCCTCAGAGATATGTGACCAGGGTTTTCATTTACATTGTTCCAAATGATTGTCATTTCTGGCCTGAAACCCTAACCACCGGGACCACAATGACATGCTTAAAATGTCGATTTGAGACCACTTAATCCTGTCTCAGCGTGGTGGGAACTGCATTCAAAACAAATGTGGATCTGTTGTAAGTGTTCACAAAGGAGAGGTGAACACTGCACTAAATCCAGGGGAAGGTCAAGTGTCCGTCCCTCGCTCCCCCCCTCAGCCCAAGAACAACAGCAGGCCAGGATGCCCCAGAAACCTAATTCACCATTTGCTACTTCCATCATTTACTGTGAGATCTAAACCAGAGAGGCCATGTGCTGCCCTACCCTACCTGAATGTTAAAGAAATAACGTTCCTGCGCATATTGAGACACTCAGCACCGTATGATGTTTTAAAAGTACTTCACTGTCCTCTTAAAAAAATTCATTTAAACATCTGTCTCAAGAATTTGAAATACTGCCAACACTGAACTGTGGAGTTAAGAAAACCAGAGCACTGTTGTCATAAACGTGCCAAATGCAGCATGTTATATTCCTATATTCGACAGAGCTATTGCTGTAATAATTTTTTTAAAAAAACACAGGATAACCATTACCGCCATAAATCATACTTCATTACTTGGCAAAGCGTTACGTTGTGCTGGAGAGTTATGTCCTGGGGACACTTGTAAGCTTTAGAAGATGTTTAATAAAACACATTACATAAAAAGACAATGCACGTTGTAGATCACAGCCTCGCGAGGCCGAGCGCGGCAGCTGCTGCCTTGGTCTCTGGGAGCCGCTGATGGCGTGTGCTCCGAGCAGCAATACAGCGGGATTCAGCCATGGCAACACCACCACCACCAGGTCAGATAACCACAACAGCGTTAGCAAGGGGCAGGGGGGAAAAGCTCATCAATTTGGGAGCTGCCACAAAACGCAGCCCAGCGAGACGGCGTGCCCCAGCACAGAGCCGCTGGCTGCCTGTGGGCAGGCAGGCCCCATGCCCATCTGGCTGCCGTCAGTGCGAAAATGTCGAGGGGACGAACATGTTGGGCAATGTGGCCTTGCCAGCTGAGCTGCTTTGCCACAGGACAGGGCAAATTACAGCTGAGATAGACTTAAGGAGAGATTTAGGGAGGATCCTGGCTGGTTTATAAATCCCAGTGCTTCTCGGCTGGGTGCTGGGGAGACACCGCTAATTCCCAGTGTGGGCAATTATGGCCTTGAGGTCGAAAATGAAAAATGTGACTCACTGAGGGGGTATGAGCCCTTTGGGTTCAAATTGGTGCCTGCCGGTGCACAGCCGCGTCTCGACACGTGCTGGGACCGTGTGGGATGCAGCCCAAAACCTTTGCTGTCATTCAGAGGTGTTACATTAGAGTGAGGGAAATAGTTGTGGCTGTAATTAAAGGCAGCCAGGAAACACTTGCCTAATTACTGCATGAGCCGGAGCTGAGTGGATGCGGTGCGGCTGAGGAATGTGCCCGTCATGGGGCAGGTATCTGCAAAACACAGGCTGTCATGGTGGCTAAAGAAAAACTCACTGACAGCATCAAAGCAGCCGCCCTGGCATTGGGAGGGAGGTTTCCCTCCTCTGTGTGGGGTTGGGGTAGGCTGGCAGGGAAAAGGCAGCTGCTTGGCCTGGGATGTGAGGGGCACAAGCTGACATTTTGGCAACCTCAGCATAGTCTCACCTGAACAGCTGAAAAACGAGCTTTTGTCAAAGTTGTGGCACTTCCCAAAATCATGTGCTTATGTGTTTAGTTTTTCATGAAATGCTGAAACAGACCCATCCTGCAAATAGCATGGCTGCTGCCCTTCCCATTCTCACAAGAAGCAGCTGGCAAAGAGCACATTTGCACACCAGTCAAGGCCACCTTTTTATCAACTGCAATCAATGATAGAGTTTCCAACATGCTGCATGACTCTGCTTTCACTCATTTTTAAGAGATTGGGGAACATTTCCCATCAATTCACTGTGACAGCCAAATGGGAGAGGGGCCACTAAGCCTCACCAAGACCCTGCTGGCCAAGTGCTGACTTCTGATGCAAGGTTGTATTCTTGTCCCATGAAAGAGGGGTCAGGTGTCAGCTTGGAGGTGTGTGCAAGCAGACATTGCCTTCTGCTTCAAAGCCAAAGTATCTTTAGTTCTACCAAGAGAGCTTGCAGCTTGGCACTGGTTCAGTGGTGCTCTGCACAGGAAAACCCGGCCCAGGTTTGCCTGAGATGATGCTTTCCACCTCCAGGCACCACAGCTCTACTGGCTCAAGCTGTTCAGCTCTACAAACTTCAGCCTGCACAAGCTCACCTAGGAAAGGCCCCTGAAACATCACCTCAGCACCCTTTTCCAGGGCCAGCCAAAGCCTGGAGACTGAACATCTGTCTCCTGGCCCTTCAGAGGCCAACCATCACCTCTAGCCACAAACTACTTTCCAGAGCTGTGCATTACACAGACTGGCTGACACGGCAGGTAAACAAGGGAGCAGAAGCCCAGTAGTGGGGCAAGGATTTGCAGTGACTGGGTGGGTGGCACACACACACAAGAGCTGGCTGACCCTCCTTGGCAAGAGACCCCTGCAGCTGGCAGGGGGAACTCTGGCACAGGGCATGCATGCATGCATGAATTTCTGCTCCTTTTTGACACCAGGGCTTGGGCAGAAACCTCTGCCCAAAGCATGGAGGCAGGCAGCACTGGTGTGTGCTCTGGGCAGAGATCTCTAAAAAGAGATGCCTGGCCCTTCAGGAAAGGGAGATGCACAGTCAGATCTCTCTCTTCCCTGTGAGCTGTCAGGTAGGTACCTTGGTGACATTTGGGTGCAGTGGCCCCTCCTTCCTCCTCCCCAGCTGCACGCGGAGGGATGGTTGGGATGCCAAACCACTTAGGTAGGTGTGACCAAGTAGCCCTATTGAAGGGAGCAAAACCAGTATGACTTCCTTATTGTGCAATGATTAATAAAGGCTTTCAGCTCTTTTTCTCCATTAATTGTGAATAAGCAAGTCCTTGATCATTTCCTTATCCAAGGACCAAGATTCCTTACAGCATTCCTTCCCCAAAGTGGCCACACTACACTGGAAAGAGAAGCAATTCCTGCAATATTGTAACCAGACAGCAAAATCAGAGGCTGAAAATCTCTTTCCCAGTTCACCTGTGCTGAGGACAGCTGTCACAATGTGATACCAGTCTTGGGGTTAGGGAGACCCAACGCTCCTGTTTTTACCAGTTAAGTTTTACACACTAAGCCTTAACTTAAATGAGCAAAGCAGTGGTCAGCTTTTGGGCAGGAAGAGGAGTGTGGCAGGCAGCATTTCGTATGTGATGTCTTGGATATTATAGTTCCCAGTCTCCCTACAGCTTTCCTATGGCAAAATTTTCTGCATGAGAACTGTCCCTGTATGAACCCCAGGAAAAAATTTTCCCCCCACCTTCACCTTCTTAGTCTACCTTGTGTATTCAGATGACCTTTTGTTTTTAAGGGACAGGTTCTGTACATCTTTACAGGCCAGATCCGCTCTTCTTGTCAGCCTCAAAGCCCCTTGCAGAAATGCTTTACTAAGAGGGGGAAGTTTGGTTTCTTCTGGCCATGCTGGAGCTATGTCCCTATGTGGGAACCCAGTTAATCAGGCTGGGTGGTGTCCCAGAGAGGTCTCACTTTACTCACAACCAGTCATGAAAAAAACAGAAGTTAAAAATGTTGTAGAAACTGCAACCAGGTGCTAAGGGGAGCAAGAATACATGAAAAGTGAAAATTTGCCTTTTTAATAAGCTGTTACAAGTAAGTTGGGTGTTTAGGAGGGAACATGCACTGGTGCTTGTAGTCATTCAGTGAAGATTTGGTGTTGTGTGCATGTTTTTAATGAGACCAGAGGGAGCAGAACAAGGCTCCTTTTCTAAGCTATATTGCAGCAATTTGTGCATGTCTGTAGCTGTGGGTGTTATGTGCTTTCTACTCTGAGTGGTAAGTTTCAGTTTGATTCTGCTCTCGAGAGCTGTGGGGACAGTTTGCACTTGCCTTATCAACGCAGAATCCAAATTTCTTCACAGTGCACCCAGCCCCCTGACACTGCAAACTGAGAAAATACACTTTAAGCACAGAGAAACGAGAGAGGTGACAACAAGAAGGCTTTTTCTCAGCAGAGCATCCCAATCTGCCAAAATCCTCACAACCCAATCAGCGGGTCAATAAGCCATCTCAGGAGCTGCAACCTCGATGCCACCCTAAAAGGCCCTAGCCAGGACCCCAGCCAGCAGAGCAAGGATCCCAGGTCTGGGGCTTTTTCCTACATTTCCTTTGCCCTAAAATCTTGCTTCAGCCCTTTTGCCTTGCACTGATGTCCCAGTACTGGGGGCCCAGCCTGACAGCTACAAACTGGGCAGCTGCAGGAGGTGCTTGCCCATCCCCATTCTTCCCCAGACTGGCCCTGAGCAAGACTGGCCACAAGCCCCTGACCAAAATTGCATCCATGATTAGAGACAGCAGCAAGGGAAGGGCAGAGCAGGTATGTCCATGGCCCTTAGGAAGCAGCTCCAGTTTGGCTCCAAAGGCTTATGGTCTCAACAGTAACCCCCGTGCCCAATGCCAGATGAGCATTGCTATCTTCACATGTGTTTGCTGTAAGCACACAGCTTTTAGACTACACACCAATGTCCATACTGGCTGTCTCACTGTCCCTACATGGGCTGTGACTGAGAGGAGCCATTCAGGAGGAGTTCAGCATATCTCCTGGGGGATACCCTGGTTGCTACTGCCCTCCTTGAGAGCCACATGCCACAAATCACTGGGAGACTTGTTCATAAAAGACCTATTTCTAAGATGAAGTTATGACTTACATAGCAACTATGTGCAGATTTCCTTCCCCCCTCAGATCTCCTTGAGTTTTTAATCCCCTCCAGATCAATATTCAGGAATGTCTGTGTTGTTTGCTGCACTGTCATTGGTCTTGCTTGACCTCAAAGAGCAGCCCAGGAGATGAGGTGGAACAGTGGCTGCAGTGCAAGTGGTTCAAGATCTGCTGGGCATGGGCAACATGGCTCAGGCCCTTCTGCTGAGCAGCACAAGATTATCCTTATCCTGCTAGTGAGCACCCAACAGAGAGGCAGGCAGAGGAGTGGAGGGGACAAACCTTAATGGAGGCAGAGTGCTCTCCAATTTCCTTCAAAATGTTAGCTACTCATCCAAAATGAGGAGGCTGGAAAACAAGGGCCCTCCCTGACCATTAAACTTATTTCCTGAAGCAGCACACACCCCTGCAAAACACTCTAAGTGCCTTGTTAGACTGGAACATGCCAAATCTCAGTTCTTTGCCACTGGTCTCTTGCCCATTATCTCCCTCTGCATTCATTAGCCACAAGGAAATGCCTCAACCTTATGTGAGTCTGACTTCAAAAATATATCAAGAGATGAACCCAGACACAGGTTTTCACAGATTCAGAATGTTTAAGTGTGGAAATAGCAGTTGATTTACTACAATTTTTAGAAATTAATTTTTGGTATAATTATTTAGATCAATGTAAACACTAAGGCAGTGATGAGTATCTACACAGGGGAACATATCCAAGATCAAGCTTATCTGACAATGAGGTTTAAAGACAAATTTTTTATCTGTAATCTAAAAACTTCAGTACTTCAAGGCCAGAGCTAAGGAATAAAGACAAGGACCCCGGACCCAAGATGGCTGTGTTCTAGTTTTGGAACCTCCACTAACTAGTAGTGAGGTCTGGAACAAGTCAGTTGACCTTCCCATACAGCACCCGACTCATTTGTAGAATAGGTACAAGACTTGTTCAGGCTGTGGTGTAGGACTAATATTTGTACTTTGTTTTGAGATCCTCTGATCTGTAACTGCACGTAGATTGTTGTTCATAGAGAGAACAAGCTGCTTACAGTGCTATCTGCAATATCATAATATTTAGAAATCCTCACTTATGGGCTGTGACTACCCTGAACTCAACACAAACTCTCTCTGCCCGAAGGACCTTACAAACGAAGCACTATTAAAAACCCAAAAAAACCACAGTGGCTAGGTGCATAACTTAAATTTCCATTTTCTCTCAGCATTTTCCCACGAGGGGATTGCATGTGAGAGCACACAACAGAGAGTCAGATCACACCCAGATCGGTTGCGCTGGCATGCCATTTGGCAATACAAGAATGACATAAATTAAAGTGAAACCCCTTCACTTCACCCTAAGTGAAAATGTAAAGGGCAAGAGGGTTGAGGAGGAAGGGGATATATTGATCCATATCTACTCAACAGTCAGACCAGTGGTGTGGCGGCAGCAGAAGACATGCCTTTGCTTTTTCAGTAACTAATAATCTATAGAGAACCATTTCCTTTTCCGCTGTTGAGATAACACATTTGCCACCTCAGCTTCATGCAAATAATTCATTCCTCTGCTTACCTAATTTACCTCTCTGGTGCAGACAGAAGGTCAGAAACCTCCTACCAGCACTGACTGACATGCTGCACTGAAAAAAGAGCCAACTCACACAGAACTTTTTGAAATGCTTAAATCATTAGAGGAAAATTGCACCAAATGCGCTGCAGGAGAGACACGGCTCCATAAGATTAAATGGGTTAATTTTGCTGGTCTTCAGTCCTGCTCTGACCCACATGTGGTTTGCAGGCTGGAACTGACATTATCCAAAGAAAAGCATTTGGTATCTCTGCACACAGACCACAGCTGGTCAACAACTCATCCCAGATTTAAACACAATGTATTAACTCTCATCTGTTGCCAGAAATTAATACTACATGCTATTAAAAGCCTGGGCCCCCAGAACTGTGCTCAACTGAGTGGGCCTTTGCATCACTTGGAAACAAACAGGTACCAGGTTGGACATGTGTCTGCAGTCTGCATCTAATGGAAACCTTGTTCTGATCAAAATGCTGACACCACTTTCACTCACTCACATACACTCACCTCTCTCCCTGCATTACCGTACTGCAAGCAAGGTTCAAATGTCAAGCACCAAAAAAACCTCATGAAGAGAAAGAATCAATTAACCTGGTCCACACATAGCTTGAGGAGCAGCCCTTGCTTGCAGGATCACACACTGTTTTTCTCACAGGACTTGTACCTTGCTCAGTGCACAAGGTGAGAAATGCTCATCCTGCACAGGACAGGGGAGGGATGCCATCCCTCTCACCCCATCTTCCTTTCCAGCTACATGGCTCTGGCCTTTGTGCTCCTGCCCCACTTTCCAGCTGGGGCCATTTGCTTCCAAGTGCTTTCAGTGGACCCATTGGAAAGATGGCTGAAGGCTTTACCTGTGTCACTCAGCATCCATGTGGGAGAGGGAGGTGGTATCCCTAGGGTGGACTGAAAAAGAAAAAAAATACAGGAGTTTAGAGTCAGAAGCTCTCTTTGAGTGCCCAGAATTTTAGGGCAGTTTATCCCACATGTTATTTGACTTAAGCTTATCTTAACCTCAGGGGTCAACTGGGAATCCTGAACACCTTCAAACCAAGCACAAATCAGGGATAACTATACTACATGACTAGTGAAAACTCAGGTTGTCTTGCTCCATGCAACCCACAACTCCTTGGGTAACAGCCAGTGGAAAACATTACCCCTAGGCAGCACTCCAGTCTCTGGCCATGACAGCCTCTCCATCTATTCCTCCTCTTTCAAGAGACCACCTCCAAGTTGTGGGGTTTACACATTAAAGCCTCATTTTATTCCCAATTCCAAAGGCCAAGGGCAAAGGTAATACACATCCTGTAAAGCCCACATCATTATGTATGTCCATATGAACCTTAATTCCAGCTTTTCTCATCCTCTGAGGGCCTGAGATTGCTGCCTCAGTGCTGTTCTCACTGGCTACCTGGGCAAACTCTGAGGCTTTGGAAAGCACATGCACTTGCAAGATTTGTCCATTCTGTGGCTGTCCCATGGTATTGCTGCACAACACAGCGGGATTGGCACTTTCCATGTATCAATCCACCAGCTCTGCTAGCCATGGCACTGCTACCAGGAGAAGTCTGTCACCCATGATGCAGATTGGCACAAGAGGGTGGTGAACCTTCCACTCTTCCTCTCCATCTCTGTTACATTTCTCATTCTCCCCTTCCCTGTTCCCATCCCTGTCCTCCTGCCTTCTAGGTGAGCATCCCTGGGGTTCCTGGATCCCTGCCAATGCTGCAAGTTGGTGGCCATCAGCTTCTTCAGTCTTCTCAGAAGGAGAATTTCTGGTGAAATGAAGCAGTGAAACACCACCTTTCTTTGGAAAACATGGTGCCTAATAAGTGAGGGGACCCACACAACAAAGGGCGAGATAAAATACTAAGAGAGAGAAAAAGAAAAAAAAAAGGAAGAACATCTTTTCGCAGTCTGTAGATGCAAAGTGAAACTATTTTGATAGATTCAGCTCTCCCATATTGAAAGGTCCAGAGTTTCTCATCTCATTTACTCTGAGGCATGAAATTTCACCCATGACTTGACAAACTGTAACATCTATGATGCTTTCTGTCTCCTTGGAAGCCTGTTGCCACCCTGCCAAAGCTCCCCTTCAGTATTTTGCTGGGTTGATATTACCAAATTACTCTCTTTTTTTAGGGTTTTCCTTATTTTGACACGTCCTCCTTCGCTAATACTTTTCCCTGCAGCTGAAAATTCAGTGATATGGAGCTGATGCTTTTGTTAGGACAGTGACATGACTGGATACAGGCAGCCAGGGAAGAAAATAACTGGGTCCGTGTTAACAAAGTTCCTTTTACTGGCAAGTGATCATCCCAGCTTTTTCGTGGATGCTGAGAAAATTGCTAAGCTGCTAATGTATGCAAGAGCCATTTGCCTTCATCCTCTTCACAGAGATTCACCCAGCTCAGCAGAGAGCAGACCTGTCCATTCGCAGCCTCATTTCAGATGGTCTTCAACTACAACTGATGTAGTGGACATTTAAATCAAGACTGGGGGACATTTAATTCAAAACTGGCTTTTTCAGAAGCATTTTAAATTAAGAGAATTGTGTTTTAACCTGATTTTACAAAAACTTGTAAAATGTACTTGCCTTCCCACAGTTAGCTCAAAGGGATAAGAATTCCATATACTGCCTTGGAGAATATTCTTGTTTTGCTCTATTCGTTTTAGCAAAATAACAATCTAGCCACAGGGATGAAGGAACTGGTAAATGTTTCAGTTTGGACTGAACATCTTTCAAAAGGAAATGGCCTATCTCAAGGAAGCTACAAAAAGATTCAAAGGAGTGGGTGACATTCATTAGCTTGTATCATATAAGGAAACAACCAAGGATTAAAAATCTAATATCCTGGGATTACCCTATGAATTTTCCTCCAAGCATTATGAAAGGTTTCTGTCTCCCTGTTGACAGATCATCTTCTACAATGTTGTCCAAATACATAGTACTTCATCCACTCACTGTCACCATTGTTGTACTCATTGATTCAGGGGAGATAAGAAGATAAGCCAAAAGAGAGGTAGCTGGTGATTGGTTGTACCACCTGTGAAATATTCATACCTGATGCATTGTTTGCTAGAGTTGATGCTCAGATACTGAGGATATGTTTCCTTCTTCTCCCTCATGAAAATGTTCATGTATCATCTTGGTCAGTTTTGGCACTGACATATATGTGTGCTCTGCCATGCTTCAGGGATAACTAATGTACCTCTGGAATGATTTTTTAAAGCTAGGAATGGGGTAGAACAAAACACAAAATCTATGCCTTGGAGAATTTTTGTCCTAGGACACTCAGAAATTAAATTGAGTTTGTGTTCACCCTCTGCTCTAAGGACAGAGGTAGGATTAGTAATCCAGAGCATGCCACTCTTCAAGCTCTCTTGCAGCTTTTAAAACATAGAGAGCAAATGGCAAATTTACCTTTCATCTCCTTTTGAAACTTAAGTTAGGCCTTATTGGTAACAAGTGAAATTAAACTGGTTGTTGCAGTTTAACTTCTCCATGCTGTTTCCTCACATGAATTAGTCATGACCAACTCCACTTGGCAACTGTCCTTACAAAGAACAGAACAGAGAGAAGGGTTAAGCACTCCCATACAATTTACCCAATAAATTTGTCATACCCCTCATATAGAGTTGTCCCTCCAGTTCTGCCTGTTCCCTAACATATCTGGCAGTTTGAACAATGTTGGCAATATTTGAGCAATTAGGCATTCCAAGTGGAAAGGTTAATACACCTTACCCTCAAATGCAGGGTGTGTTTTGTCTTGTGCCTTTAACCATCCTTGATGAGCATCGATTGCATAACAGCTGTGAAGTAGGAAGGTCTTTGAATATCAGTATGGCCTCGCTTGTTTTGGTTTAGCAAAAGGCCAATAGTCCTGTGCAAGGATGGGATAAACACACTTTGACTTGAGTGTTGTCAAGGCAGATCAGAAAGAGGGAACTTCACAGTGGTTATTGCTTTCCGAGTGTGAAACACTTTGGTCATCCTGGCACTGTTGCAAAATCAGGTAAAAGATAACCCATAAAAGAAAACTCTCCGCTGGAGCTTGGAATAGGACTGTCAAGGAGGTGTGAGACTTGTGGTTTATTTCCTACTCTTTAAGCAGCATTAGGACCTCAGTTTCTTATTTGGCATGTTCTTAAAAACAGCGGTCTGTTTGTGGCCCAAGCAGCAAGTTCTGGGCAAGAGTGGGCAGAGCCGGAGAGATCCTGCAGCTGGGACCTGCAAAGATCACAGTCAAGCAGGATAAAAGCACCTTCCAAGCTAGCCAACCAGCCCAGCAGCCACCATCCTCAGCCCAAGCCACTGCTGAAGCTGGAGAGCAACTGGGAGTTGCAAACAACAGCACTGCAGAGGAGCACCCCAGGTCAGCAGGAGGCCAGCAGCCGCCGGACCGGCTGCCACAGCCCTCCTCTGCCTCTGCTGGCAGCAGGGCACACCCAGCGGCCAGCCTGCCTGCCCTGCCCGGCAGGGATGCTTGGCTGCGTAGTCAGGACCTAACTTAAGAAAGAAAAAACAAATATAAGCAGCATGGAGAGGTGTTTTGCAGGTCACAGCCATGCTGCCCATCCGTCCTGAGCCTTCATAGGAGGTCCTGAGCCTTCACAGGAGGTCTGGAGCACTGGTGGACAAAGGAGGTCAGGTCTGGGATATCTACTTACCCCCTCCCACAAAACCTGAATGAGTCTGAATGATCCAACCTGTGCCAGGGTGCTCCTGTGAGGCCCCACATACCTCACCAGGGTCTCTTGTGCAGCAGCCCCTTTCTGGTAAAAACTGCTGAGAAATGGGCACCCAGCCTTTCTACTTGTGGCTGGTGGTATTTCCCTTGCTGGGGTGATGTTGATGTTCGTAATGAAGCTTTGGCAGAGAAAGAGAGACATGTTGTAATCATTAGCAGACATTACATTTCGAATTTATCTGAGGAAAGGACAAAGGATAACTCAGCTTGATGAGTTTTTTGTACAAGTTTGGGTGTACACCCTCCATTGTAGGATCAGTCCCAGTCTTCACCATTTTCTTCCTCTGACCCAGAAAAACTTGATCATTAAAATAATGTTAGTTAGAAAATAATGGAACTGATAAGTCATTGCAGGCACATGTGTGTCTCATTATACATCAGTTCGGTTTCACTATATATTTTACACAATGTAACATAAATTTCACTACGCACCACAAGTATTTCAATATGTGATAGTCAGAAAGTGGCAGTTTACACTAAAAGTTTCAGTATGTGGTAGGCTATTTCAAATACTATAAATTCTCCTTTTAAATTAAATGTATTGTGTAGATTAGTAAGAAATGCAGTTGTTTTAGTTTACTCAATGTGGTTTTCTTTCAGAACAGTATTTTAGTACTGTACTGTTCAATTGCCATGTTTATTTTATTAATACATATTAATGGTTAATTAAGTGAAAATTCATTAAATATACACCACACAGGACTCAGGCAGGAGTTCTATTTCTTAGATCTTTTATGTCAGCTCAATTTATACCATATTAACAAACACACTGTATTTACAGAGACTATATTAATGAAAAGAATAAACTTCCCCTTACCAGTTTTTTAAAATGAATTTTCTTTGAGGAAGTAAAATTTGAAGGATCCGAAAGCCCATGTGAGGGTGAATTGTTGGAGCAATGGGCAGGCATTCATTGCACTGATTCACCATTTATTGCAGATAATCACCATTTCAGTCACAAGCAGCAGCAGAGGAGTCGGCGCTGCCTGTGCTGTGCTGCTCCTCACAGCTTTCATCACTTGACCATAGAAGTATCATGTCCATCAGGCCTTTTCCTAACAAATCCCACCCCAGTTACTGAAAAAGGGTGCTCACCATGGCCCTGCTACACTAAAAACTTCTGTCATGGAGCTGCCACATCATCACTTTTTCACATGTGATGTGCTTCAGTGCAGGAGAGTACAGATTACCTCTGAGAGATACTTGCCACTAACCAAAAGCATATCAGAAATAATCACACAGGTTAGTAAAGCCAAAGCACATCTGGCAGCAAGGACCATCTCCTGCAACCTTGGTCAAAACTACAGTAACACTTCCAGACTGGTGCAGCAAAGCAATTTCCCTACCATCAAAAATGCAAAAAGAATAAAAAAATCAGGCTAATTTTTGTTTATGAATTCTCCCTCATTCTCATCTCCTGTAAACAGAAGCCACATGAAGAGCAGCCCCATGCAGTGTTCTACTTCATTCAAAAAAACAGCCTCAGCAGACATCATGGGGCAATGCTGAACTCCACCCAAGAAACATCAGTCAGCTAGCTCTGCTCTGCTTTCTGCCCCTCAAGATATAATCACAGATAATTTCTAGAACTTTTCTCCCAAGAAGGTCAAGATGGTAATGATCTGTACAATGTTCAGCAGAACCAGAGGCCTCATTTGCCCCGTCTCACACTCGGAAGACAAGGGTGACCCTGCACTGGCATGACTTTGGGCAAGCTACTTAGAGAGTTACAAAGGCCTGGATTAATTAGAAACTGGGTCTTTTAACATAACTCCTTGCCCCATGGAAGACCCAGCAGACCTCATTGGCCACCTGCCAAATAGTTCAAGCACCTCTTAACCAACAAAAAGGTAAAGAGCTTGGGTTGTAAGGTGCTGGATTTCAGCCCGGCAGCTTCAAATCTCCTAACCCACAAGAGCAGCTTATCTATGTTTGCAGGTCAGAGACCTCAACAAAGCCCTGTTAACAGGTGCATGCTGGCACAAGCTCAAAAGTTTATCTCTCCAGATTGCAGCAATTCCTAGGTTTCTTACAAGGGTGGCAAAAAGGGCCACCAGAGTGGCCAGTGACGTACTCGGGGCTGGCTGAGTCTGCCTCTGTTAATTCATTTGGCAAAACATGTCACCACAAGTGCTTCCTTAGCTCACAGGAGCTGGAACTGAATGTATTCAATGCAAGTATAAAGTTTGGCTACCCTACTCTTCCAAAATTTAAATCCATGACCCGCAGTTCTTCTTGTCTGTACTCTCTGACTACCATAAGAAACAAACTGTGCCCCAGACACACAAATCAAAGCTCATGAGCTGTGTCAGATGCTTCCCAGGGACCAGGCTGAAGGAAATACAAATATTTCTGTCAAATGTGAGGCATGTGGACAGTTCAGGTTTGCTGTGATCACGGCTTTCATCCTGGACAGGGGCTGGGATGGCAATGGCAGCTGCCTTCCTGTGCCAAGCCTGGAGACCTGAACTGTGAGTTTCCTCATCTGCTCGAGAGCAGCCATGCTGTCTGGCTGAGGGTCTCTGTTTGGACTGGGTAAAACCTGGGCTCATATCTCCCTTCAATAAGATGTTTGGGATGAAATAAAGGTAATGTTTCTAAGTGCATGTCTGTTTTGCAGCACAACCAAGCCTGAGCTGTCCCTGTTCCTGTTCAAAAAAAGGAGAAGCAACAACAGTGCAAGCTTTCCCATATTCACTTGCTCCTGTGTTAGATCTGGGCTAAGATATACATAAAGCAATATATTTATGCCCTAGATTCCACTGCTGATACTGCCAGCAAAAGCTAAATTACAGTGATTTTCCTGTAGTCAGGCTGCTAGTCCAACAAGTTTTGGAAGGAAGCAAATGTATTACACACGTCCTCCAAGTCCCCTCCTAAGCACTGTCAGGCTATAATTTTAGCTTACTCTTATTACTTATCATGTATAATTGGTGTTGAGCCATCCTTTAGCCATCATGAAAGTTACATTATCAAAGGTGTTGCATTACTTTCACTAATTCATCTTGCCCAAAGTTTTTGGTATTTCTCAACTGACAAGGCAGAACAGCAACAGAAACTGACAAACCATATACCAACTCACAGATCAAATCCAAACCTTTTCATTTGACCCAGTTAAGTTTCACTTGTAGGCTAAACCACAGGAAAAGACATGGAAAAGATTTCAGGAAAAGACATGGCCATGCACACAATTTCAGGAAAAGACATGGCCATGCAGTATCCTCTGTTGTGATTTCAGAAGCAGCTGGCATAGGCTTGAAGACTGCAGTTTCATGTGTACCAATAACATTTAATAAAGGAATTTTCCATCTTCACTGACTGAAGAGTAGGACCATTCGTAGTATGTAATTAAGCTGGTGAGTTTCCATTGTTTTGAATATGACCTACCTTTTTTTTTTCCTCTTTACTCAACTTTGACTGAAGCTAATATCTGCTTATCAAAATCTTTCTGTTTTGAATCAATGCATCTGCATCTATGCAATTCTGAGAGGGGAGATGCTCACAACAGTTCATATTCCTGGTAGCTGAAATATCCCTGTGGAACATCTCTGCTGCATTCATGTTTCATGTACATTTCTCTCTTTGAAGTTAACTTCTACAGGTTTTCACACAGAAAATTTTCATCAGTCTCATTTCCTTTAGCTGTACCAGCAAAAATATTATCATCAGTATGCAACCTTGCAAAGTGACACCTTAAAGAAAAAAAAATTGATAAAAAATGTTGTCTTGGCATGATGTGTAAATTTTTCACATCAGCAGCTTCCTGCACTCTTTTCTGTTGACTTTCATCAAATAAACATTTCTTTGTTTTAAAAATAGAACAAATATTGGTACTTCAACAACAGATTGCAACAAATATCATTCTGCTAATCTTATGTGAGGAAAAAGACCAGTTAAACCAAACCTTCTCATTAATTTCTGCACATCCCTGCCTCTCTCTGGTGTTCTCTTTGGAACAGAGGAAGCAAGTTTGCTTCACTTGTAAGATTGCTTGAGAGTTTTGATGGGAAAAAGGCTCTTCCTCAATGTTCATAGTACAGCTTTCATGCTGTGAGATATCAAAAAAACTGCAAAATTCAGCATGTGTTGAATTCTGTCTGTGTGGACAGGGAGGCATTTCCCTGTTCTGGAATTGGGGTTTGCAGTATTGTTTACAAGGATGGCAAACCTCCCAACTTTCATTTGCAAAATGCTCCATAGATAGAGATGGAAGCCATGAAAGAGGCTTGGTGGGGTACTTTTGTATCTTTAGCAAGATGGCCAAGTGGAAAGAAACAGCTTGGCTATATAAAGGGCACTCTGAGGACTGCTCTGTGGTACCACAATGCATTTTACCTTCTGGACAACTGCAAAAGAGTACCAAATCTCTTGTTTAATGCTGGATTTCTATACATGGAAACCTGCTGGTTCCCATGTCCTGTAAGCATAGGATAACACAGAGGATAACGCAAATTTCATTCTACCACAGTAACAGGAAACAGCAATCAAAACCAGGACAGCACAGAGAGGTGTACTGGAACCAGCAGTTGTCCTCTGAAGCTGACATATCAAATCATGGGTTTTTTTAAATTTTAAAATTTTAACATCCAATTATTTTCACAGAGCTGGCAGAGCCAAAGAGCTGGAGAGGAACAGACCAAATCCAAAAAACTTCTTACATGCAGAAGCATCAGAGGATACTGCAATCCCGGACTGTTTTTAGGAAACTCAAGAGCTCAGGGACGTTTCTGCTGATTTGGTACTGAGGGTTTTGGAAAGGATATTGCTTAAAAGGCACAAACCAATACTTGCATAAAGGAATCTCACAGGTCTCAACAAACCCCAAATCACCACAGCTCATGCAAAAATCAAGCATTAAAAGCAAGACTACTCTAAATTCATTCTCAATAAGAGTCATCACAGATCAGAGTCACACCTTCCCTGGAAACTGACACTTGGAAATTACGTTTATCCCTCAATTGCTTCTGTGGAAATAATGAAAACCACCAAAACGAAACTCAGGAATCAATCCTGACCTTTGTAGCACTCTGGGCATATCCTAAACCCTGGTGGTGGGAGAGGGAAGCCACACTGTCTTTTTTGCTCAGTTAGCAATACCCCAGAGCACACTGAAAGTAATTATTTCCATCTGCTGCACACAACCTACAAACCTGAAAATGGTACTGCTACTAGAAACCTAATATACCAGTGAGTAACCAGAAGCAACCTACTGCTTTCATTTCTGACTGGTCACAATGCTGCGGAGATGCCACAAGTGCAGTTCACTGTTAGCCTCTGCTTGATAGGGTGAATGTTTAGTGCAAGGGTGCACTATGTGCAAGTCACATAGGGTAAATGTTTAGAGAGGGTATCAAGCAGCAGCTGGTAGAGAACAGAAGTATAGAAAATGCACAACCCACTGCAGAAATAACTTTTTTTCCTTTCAGTCTGCCTTTGAGAAGTATTAGACTAGTCAATTTTTCCCCTTCTTTTGAGAAAAAGCTGGTAATAACCCAATTATCTGTTTGAAGAAAGATAACTGTTTTAAGATTATGAAATTATTTGTGCAAACAGACACTGTTTGTAATAAAAAATTATTTCAGCATAAATGTATAAGACTCCAGCAACTACAAACATAAACTGAAGCAGAGCAGCTGCCATAGTTCAGCCCATAAAATCATCAGGTATTCATATGAGCACTATTTTTGAGATTATTGACCACTATCAACCAGAGCAGAGATGTCATTCCATCGATGCAGCAGCACTGCCTTTCATTCCTATACATCTTACAGAAGCTGCTGCATCCATATGTGTGCACCATTGTAACCCCTCCTTTCTAACAAGAGCACTGTGCTGGGTGGGGAAGAGAAGGGAAAGGGGAATGAGCTGTAGGCATCATTTCAGTAGCCACTGAAGTCTGAACTATTTGATAAAAGGAGGACAAGTTCTATTTCTTTATGAGACTTGTGTGAAACGTTCCAGGAAAAGCAAAGCATTATTATCTGAAGGCACAACTTAACCTTTGAACTGCATAACAATTTTCTTCTTAACCGTAAATACAGGGCTACATAGGCCTATCTGCCTTCCACAGGTTGGTGAGCAGCCACGTATGTTGTGCCTTGGTCAAAACAATAACAACTAAGATGATTCCCAGTCATTATTCACGACTGAGACCAGACAATCCTCAGCATTAACACTCAGTCCCATGCACAGAAGATGGGCTCAGATTGAATTACCTGGCAAAGAGCGAGGTGCTGGTTTAGCAGGACTGGCAGAATTTTAAATAAAGGATGAAAACCTACCTTTTTAAGAGGAGAGTCTTAGGAGCAAATGTAAAAAGCAAAGTTCTCACATTTGCTAGAAATAATATTTTAATTGAAGAAGTATCTGCAGTTCCTAAAGTCATCCTATGACTCCCCATGAATTGCTCAATAACTGGGAAGTGGACTGGCTAGAAGCAAACAAGCTAAGGAGCCACTCTCCCATTGTTAAAATAATTGGGATGTCTCAAGATCATCAGTTAAGGTAACAAACTAACTCTTGTCGTCTGATCTTGCTGAAATGTTTTGGATATTGTGTTTCTGCCAGTGCAAGGGATTTTTTTCTTCTTTTGGACAAAAGAGGCAAAAGCACTAGATCTGCATGATGAATCCCCAAACAGTAACACCCCATGTCGGATCAAACAGGACCTCTGTCTCAGACTGCAATTTTCATCCCCCCTTTCTTATTTCCTGGGAGCTGTATTTGTCAGGCTCAGTATTTTTCAGAAGGGAAAGCAGGATCCAGAATCTAAAACACTAGGAATGCCAACTCCTGCCAACCATATGCACTATCCTCAGCCTTATGAAAGCAGACAAGAAAAACTGAGGGTGCTGCACTGTGTTGGTTCAAACTAAACAAGCCAAGCAAAAGATTTTAAAAAATTTATTTATGAGATGTTAAGAAGTTGCCTTCTACTCACCAAACCAGAGTGCTAAATACCAAAGACACTGTGAAAGGGGCGCCTCTATTATTCAAAATATATTTGTATGCTTTTGGTGGATTAATTTAACATTTTGGTTAAACACACAAACAAGCACAGCTTTTTGTTGTTGCTTCAAATGAAGCCACAAAGAGAACAAAAGGCATCCAACTGAACCAATTTAGGTTTATAAACATATTGATTTTAAGAGCACTATGTGTACACTTAAAATGAATTTAAAGCAGTTGACCTTTGCAGTACGATGCCCATTTTCACAGTATCCAAATTATCCATAAATCCAGATGCAAGTTGTCACAGACACTTCTTTGGCGAGCTTGCAAAGTTAAAAGTTAATGTTTCCTATTAATTAATAATTGTTTTCAGCTGTTTTGGCAAGTGATTAAAACAAAGTGTCTGCCTTTAATGTTACAATATAAAAGTTTTCTTCCTCAGCGGCTTGAGCGCCAAGCGGGATTTGCCTTATTTGCAGGAAGGTGTCACACGTGATTGCTTGGGGCACTGTAAGCAAATAAAGGTGAGCAGCTATTGTACCTGCCAGTGCAGTGATTTCCTTTCCACATCAGCCTGGCTCCGGCCAGGACAGGGTTAATTTTTGCTGTAGCCAGGAGGGGGCATGGACAGGACCTGGAGGTTATTCCGTACCCCCTCACCATTTTCTGGGACAGCGGAAGGGCTCCCTTCTGGATCAGCGTAGTGTGGTGGAGGGAGCAGCTGGGAGTTTGCAGGGGGTCTCTGTGTGAATCATTCTCCTTCCTTGTGCTCTCTGACATTAATATTGCTGCTCTTACTGTTAGTTTTTTCACCTCATTGCTGTTTCCAGTGTACTGTTCTCACCTCAGCCCTTGATCTTCACCTTCTGTGCCTCCCATTTTCCTCTCCATCCCATGGAAGGGGGAGGGGGAAGTGAGAAAGAAGAGCACGGTTTGGAATGGTTTCAGTGGGAACACTAAATTGTGGAATACCATTCCTAAACCATGACACACATTCATTAAAATTACCCACCAAGTTTCAGAGGAACATCAGCTGAGATAAATAATGTTAACATGCTCCTCATGTTAATGGTGTACCATGCCATGAAAGAAATGTTCCGTAAGAAAACCATACAGGCTGTGTGCAACATTTACCAAACCCTGCCATCTTGCACATTCACACTCTTGAAAGTTTGCACTGCAAAGCAAGATAGGATCTGTCCTTTCTGAGGTCCAAGCCATCACACAGGCATTACCGACAGACTGGTTGAACACATCAGCAGATGGTTCAACACAACCTTAGTTCTGACCAGCACCTGATCCACAGCAAGATTAAACATGGCTCTGAGAAGGATCCTCTGCCTTAAGTAACCTTTTAGACAACATCTCTTATTCCCAAGCTTCTACCAATTCATTCCCCCAGGAAAACTGAAATGGCAGTTCTCCTGGAAGCTGAATTTCCACATCCATGCAGAGGAAGGGGCAGCAGGTGCACGGCAGTAGCTGATAAGATCTGCTTGCAAGGTCAAAAGTACTGACAACATAAGCAGCAGTAAGACCCCCAGTTCTCTTCCCTATGTGAACCCCACACAACTTATTGAGAAACCTTTCATTTATGCTGCATCAGGAAGCTTGTGAAGTGATGAGAAGTGCAGGATTTGAGTTTTCTCTCTCTCTGGTACATCATGGGAGGTTGCTTCTAGCTCCTCCTAGCTCTAGCTTCTCCCTCTAGTTTGAAAAAAATTTAAGGTGTTCTTAGTTGTTAAGGTAGGAGCTTTTAAGAACAAACAACAAGGTTATATCTGCAAAGCAATAAATCCAGAAAAAACCTACAAATTTGCTAAGCAGTAACAACATGGCTTGTGCTCAATGAAATTATTGTTGTCAGAATTCAGAAGAACCAGACTCAGGTTTAATTCAGCCCTCATCTTGGGCAAGGAGATTTTTCCACCAGAACAACACCCTTACTATGTGATCTGAATGGCAGAGGGATACTTCACCACTTCAGGCAAACAGTGACCCACCAAAACCCTCAGCAGAGACAGCGCAGGCAGGAGTGTTCTCTTTCCTGTGATCCTATGTGACACTGCAAAATAAACCTAAATATTTCTCAAGAAGTTTCCAGCCACACCATTTACACTTAATCTTATCTCACTCCACTGTGAAACTTCATAAAAATGTTAGTCTAATTTGCTTCAAATAATTAGCATCAAGGCTAGCCAACAAAATGATCCCACGCCTAAAATTACTTCAAATCCCTGAAACCCTCTTTGACATAACAAAATCATTGAACATAAATCCTGCAGGTAAAGAAGAACACTCAGTTTCATTCCTATTGGGTCAAGATGCACACTTGTGCCTATAGCACATCTGGGAAATCCACAGTAATTATTCATCCCTCCCTGGCCAGTGCCAGAGGAAGCACTCCACTGCTCTCAGAGACACTAGCAACCTGTTTACCCTGGGACAAGAGGAGGTTAAAAGTTCCCTATCTTGGAGCAGCTCTGAAAAGCTCACGCCCTTGTCTATGATGTGGCAACTGCGGCACATGCCCATACATTAAGGTGTTAAGATCTTCTCCTTTATTGATGGTATCCTCGTCCATTTCAGCACAGTGCCCCACAACACATTAGGATCAAAGCAGAACACATAAATATATTACTGTTCATTTCAAGCATATATTATTCTGAGGAAGCATTTTTATCCCATCCAGATCATAACTTGCAGCAAAGATCTTCTTGTTGATGCTACAGACTCAATGCCTTTTATTAGTTCAGCATTTCCTAATGCTGAAGAATAAACTCCCTTTAAAATATAAACAATTTTTTTTTCTGGAATGCTGGTGTCCCGATATCATCAAATGGCATTTTGGAATAGGAGCCGCAGTGGTTTTGAGCACTGTTAATTGCCTGCAGTGACACAAGCAAGGGCTGAGCTGGGCGCAGGCAAGGCAGTTGTGCAACAGGCATCGTCCATTCCCTCCACATGATCTTGGTGAGGCTGGCTTTTTTAAAGTATCCAGAAAGCTGGTTACACAGAAACAGCAAAAACAGCCTGAATGAAGGGTGGGGATATTTTCATTTACATGAGTGCAAATTTTTAAAGAGAATTTAATTTACACCTTGTATTATCTTGTTGGAAGCTTGTGCGGCTACCCCAGAACAAGTCTGTTGGATGTGTGGCTCAGAAACTTGAAAGACCTAAATTTCAGAGACCCCCCCTAAAATGACAGCTGAAGATAATTATCATTATGCTCAGTAGCTACAGTTCACCTGGTTTGTTATCCAATGTATACAACAGTAACAAAAAAAAAAAAAAAGGTTGCATGATGGAAAATCTTGGAATCTAGTTTGGGGAAGGAGGGAGGGAAGAGTGCAAGTAGGTAAGCTGCAGAGAACTATTTTCCCCTGTACCTCCAAAAGACACTGATCCCAGTGGGATCTATGGAGGCCATAAGGGACACAATTGCTGCTGCACTTCCCTGAGGAAGCCAATTGCAGCAGAACCCTTGAATGCATTCAAGCTTCAGTAAGAGAAAGAATAAAAAACAAGTAGTTCCTGTTATTGGCATATTAATTAAAAACACACTATATATATTTCAAGGCAATTGTAAGCTGACCCATTAGGATTGTTCCCTCTTCCCACTGAAGTAACTCAATGCACAAGCAGAAGTAAGACATCACTAATTTCACTGAAAACTGACATCATGATTTCTTACTGAAGGACATTGCATTTGAGCAATAAATAAAGCTTTGCTTCTTTGGGAGTATTTTTGTTGTTGTTGTTGGTTTTGTTTTGGTTTTTTCCATTGCCATTATGGCTATTCTTCCAGTCATTTTCTCAACAGCCATCAACTATAAATTTAAATACAATAAACCAAAACTGGAGAGTTTCCATAGGGGAACAGACCTCCCAAATTGGCAGAGAAACTGCCTGGGTGGCTCAGCAAAACCATGCCCCAGCAGAAGTCCTTGTCTATCTTCATATTGAAAGGTGTTGAGAGATACAGTGCAGAAATGCTGATGATTACAATGGACACATCCTCTTTCTACTGCCTATACAGACTCATTACAAATACTGACATCTTGTTCTACAATTAAACTCCATATAATGGAACTTTATTCTGACGGGAAAATGAAACAGAAAGGGATTATGACCAAAACTGTGTTTGGTATTTATCACCCACACTGAAAATGTATTCTGCTGTACTATATGAAACATTCAGAACAGCATAAAGTAAAACTTCAGAGACATGAAACTGTAATTTTCATCAAAGAAAGGTCCTCTACTGACTCATCCATCCATCCATCCATCCATCCATCCATCCATCCATCCATCCATCCATCCATCCATCCATCCATCCATCCA
>VZUI01033964.1:0-10511 GCA_013401135.1 Cettia cetti
AAATAAAATAAAATAAAATAAAATAAAATAAAATAAAATAAAATAAAATAAAATAAAATAAAATAAAATAAAATATAAAACCTCCTCGGGGTTCTGAGCCTGCCCAGCCCACCCTGGGGACTGAAATTCAAATGACAGAGCTGGGGACTGGCTGAGGAACACCAGGAAGCACCTGGAAACCAGTGTGGAATATTCTTCTTTTCCCACATCTTGGAATCAACAACTCTCTCTATTTTATTCCCTATTATGCTGCATTAAAAAATGAAATTTAAGCCACTGACAGCATTCACCCACCCATACAAGCCATGAATTAAAAGGATGAAATGAGGAAATTACATTTAAATTCCAGAGAGAAAAGGATTTTACAGCATCTCACAGTGCCCAAGGCTCCTCCTCCTGAGCACTGGAAATAAATTATTCTCAATTCCTAAATTATCTAGAATAATTTCATTTATTTAATCCCCACACTTGCTGAATAAATAAATAAAATAAATAATCTATAAATTAATCTATATAATACAAGCAAAATTAATTTATATAATTGAAGCAATCCCTATGCTTGTTAAATAAATAAAATTAATCTATATACTTTAGGTAAATTAATCTACATAAATAAAATCAATCTACAGAATTTAGGTTAAAAAATCCATATGAGTAAAACAATTCCTACACTTCTTAAATAAATAAAATTACTTATACTAAATCTATATACTTTAAGTAAAATTAATCTATATAAATAGAATGAATCTATATACTTTCAGTAAAGTTAATCTATATAAATAAAATTACAGATTTTTTTCCCTGGAAAAGCATTCTGGGGTCGCTGAGGGAATTCTGAAGGAGCCAGGCAGGAAAATTCCTATAAATTCCTATAAATACTAAATAAATTCTAAATAAACTCAAATTTAATCCTAAATAAATTCCCAATAAATTTGATTTAAATTCTCAATAAATTCTCAATAACTTCTCAATAAATCCTAAATAATTTCTCTATAAATTCCTATAAATTCTAAACAAATTCTAAACAAATCCTAAATAATTCCTAAATAAATTACCAATAAATCCTAAATAATTTCTAAGTAAATCCTCAATAAATCCTCAATAAATTCTAAATAAATTCCTAAATAATTTCCAAATAATTCCAAATAATTTCTAAACAAATCCTAAATAAATCATCAACAAATCCTAAATAATTCCTAAATAATTTCTAAGTAAATCCTCAACAAATGCTAAATAAATCCTCAATAAATAATAAATATATCCTCAATAAATTCCTATAAATTCTAAAGAAATCCTAAATAAGTCCTAAATAATTTCTAAGTAAATCCTCAATAAATGCTAAATAAATTCTCAATAAATTCTCAATAAATTCCTATAAATTCTAAAGAAATCCTAAATAAATCCTTGATAAATTCCAAATAAATCCTCGATAAATCCTCGATAAATCCTCGATAAATCCTCGATAAATTCCAAATAAATCCTCAATAAATTCCAAATAAATTCCAAATAAATTCCAAATAAATTCCAAATAAATTCCAAATAAATTCCAAATAAATTCCAAATAAATCCCAAATAAATCCCAAATAAATCCCAAATAAATCCCAAATAAATCCCAAATAAATCCCAAATAAATCCCAGTTGTTACCTTGACAATGTCCAGCCCCCCGACCAGCTCCCCCTTGACGTAGAGCTGGGGGTACGTGGGCCAGTTGGAAAAGGACTTCAGGCCCTGGCGCACCTGGAAAATCAAACAGGAATTGGGAACTGGGAACTGGGAATTGCAGCAGGGAAGAGAAGCTGCAGGGATGGGGAGCTTCCCTCACCTCCTCATCCTCCAGGATGTCAAAGGTCTCATAATCCACGCTGGGGAGAGGGGGAAAAATGGGGTATTATTCACATTAGTCACATTATTCACATTATTCACAATTCACATTATCAATATTATTCACATTATTCACGTTATTCACACTGGGGTTGGGGAGAAATGCTCCAAAAGCAGCAAAACCCCTGGAAATTTGTGAAGGAATGCCTGAAAATTCTCACAAAAACCACCAAAATGCTCAAAAAACCACCAAAATGCCCAAAAAACCACCAAAATGCCCAAAAAACCACCAAAATGCCCAAAAAACCTCCAAAATGCCCAAAAAACTTCCAAAATGCCCAAAAAACCTCCAAAATCCTCACAAATCCCTCAAAAATTCTCACAAAAACACCTCAAAAATTCTCAAAAACACCTTAAAAATGCTCACAAAAAGCCTCAAAAATGCTCTGAAAAACCCTCCAAAAATGCTCTGAAAAACCCTCCAAAAATACTCAGAAAAACCCTCCAAAAATACTCAGAAAAACCCTCCAAAAGTCTCACAAAAAATTCTGAAACCTCAAGATTTTTTAAAAAGTCGTAAAATGCTCAAAAACCCCCTCAAAGTTCTCAAGAAACTCCTCAAAGTTCTCAAAAAAACCCCTCAAAAGTTCTAAAACCTCAAGATTTTTAAAAAACTCTCAAAATTCTCAGTAGACACCGTCAAGTCTCAAAAACTCAAGATTTTTTAAAAAGACATAAAATGCTAAAAAAAATCCTCAAAATTCTCAAGAAAACCCTCGAAGTTCTAAAACCTGAAATTAAACCTTTAAAATTCCCAAACTCTCTCAAAATTCTCACAAAAAGCCCTCAAAATTCCAAAAAACCTCTCAAAATTCTCAGAGAAACCCCAAAACCTTGAAAAAAATTCTCAAAATTCTTCAAAAAAGAACCCTCAAAATTCTCACCAAAAACGCTCAAAAATTCCCTCAAAATTCTTCAAATAAATCCCTCAAAATTCTAAACCAAAATATTACAAATCTTGAAAGAACCCTCACAAATTCTCAAAAAAAACCCCTCTTAAAATTCTCAGGAAACGCTTTTCAATGGCTTGAAATTCTCTTTACAAATCAAACCTTATATTTGGGGGATTTTTCTAATTTAATTCCCATAAAATGCAGCTTTGCCCCCGTCACCTACCCAGTGTTATTCATGATTTCCAGGATTTGCTTGCTGAAGCCACATTTTGCCATCTGAAATGAAAAATACATTTTGAATTTTCAATCTTCTTTTGAATCCATGGAATTCCAGTTGCACCACAGCAATTCCCAATTTTCTGCTGGAGCGCCTCCTTAATCCCTTTTCCATCTTTTTTCTCCAGGTTTTTTTAATAGATTTATGGAATAAATCTGCTTTATTTTGAGGCATCACTGCCATGATAATAAACTACAGCTAACAAACAAGGACAGCAACTTGTTATATTTATTATAATTATAATTAATTACAATGAATTCATAATTAACATCCACTGCCAAGGACAAAAACCAGCCATTTTTAGATATTAATAGATATAGTAATATATATATTCGTATATTGTAATATACAATTGTATATTATATATAGTAATATATTATTATGTTACAGTAATTTATAATATTATACATTATAGTAACATATAATATTGTTATATTATAGTAATATATAATATTGTTATATTATAGTAATATATAATATTGTTATATTATAGTAATTTATAATATAGATATTATAGTAATAATTCTGGTGTATTATATATTATATATAGTAATAATTATAGTAATATTATAGTATAGTATTATATTACTATAATAGATATAGTATTATATATAACAGATATTACAATAATATATATAATATCTAAATCTATATAATAATCTACCCGTTTTCTATATTAATAGACATTAATCGAAATATCTAATATTTAGAAAAAATTCAGCAATAATAAAACCCTGATCTATGGTTTATAGAAGCACCAAATAAAAAGATTTAGAACTTTTCCAGCAGCTCTGATTTGAATTGAGGAAGAACAAGGTAAAAATTCAATATTTACCTGTTTGTTCCCCTTCATGAAGAGCATCACAGGAGCTTTGTTTATCAAGGATTTAAGCCTACAAAAAGACATCAAACACCTCTGTTATCACCCCAAACAAAGAATTTTGTTGGAAATTAAAATTAAACCTGATAGATCTCCAGGAATTCCCACTGGGATGGGTCCCATTCCCAGCAGGAATCCACCTCCCATGGTTAAAAATCTCACTAAAACTAAAACTCCAAAGCTGCTGCTGCTCCTTAAAAAAACATCTTTTATGGACAATTCAAACCTAAAAAAAAAAAGACCTCAGGAAGCGTTTTTTGAAGGGAACCTTGAAAGCCTTTGGGAAGCAGAGGACATTTCCCCTTCCCTTCTTTCCCTAAAAAGTTTGTGGCAAGCAAAAAAATCCTGTCTAAATGGAGTTACTGCTTGTGGAAGTTGCAAACTTTCATCAAAACTGGCCAAAAAATATTTAATTTCATAACAAACTCCATAAAAAGCACTGGAATGGGCTAAAAGGCTAAAAAAAAAAGTTTTTAAAGGCCACAAAAAGTAAGTTTTTACTTGATGAGCTCATCTCATCTTTAGCTCCAATTTAATCTCTGCTAAAAGCATTAATTGGGGTTTGTGGCCTCCGTGAAACAATTAAAAACAAAGTCACCCAAGCCTTGGACAAATTTGGAATTAATAAATCACTAAAATAAAGCTGGAAAAAGCTTCAAAAGATGATTTTCCCAGTTATTCTTATAGAATAAAATTCTTAAAAAAGGAGGAATTTCTATCTATACATCCACCTACAGATATAGATATATAAACATATAAGTGTATACACATAGATATAGAAATAGAAATATATATAAAAACATAGAAATAGGAATCTATATAAAAATATAGAAATAAATAGATATAAAAATAATAAATATAGATAGATTTATAAATATATAGGTACATATTTATATAAAAATATATAAATATCGATTTGTAGATAAATAGATGGATTCATAAATATACAGATATATACATATAGATATATAAAAATAGATATATAAATATAAAAATAGATATTATAAGCAGAAATAAATAAATATAAGTAAAGATTCCTGGACTAAAATGTACAAATCCCAAAAGACATCGAAAAACTGCAGGAATTCTGTCAGTAATTAAATTCTTCTGCTGAAGAAGGAATTTATAGGGGGTTTCCCCTACATGAACCTAGAAAAAAAACCTCAATAATTTTAAATAAATAATTTTGTTTAATTAAATAATAATTTTGTTAAAATTCACCCACCTGTCCTCCAGCTTCTGGGCCTTGGGGCAGATTGTGTCCAGCTCTCCTGAGGCCTCGAGCTCCTGGGGAAATTGGGGAGGGAAAAAGCAAAATAAATGAGGTGGAAAAAGCAAGAAAAAAAAAAAAGCAAGAAAAAACCCCCCAAAAAGCAAGGAAAAAATCCCCAAAAGGCAAGGAAAAAAATCCCCAAAAAGCAAGGAAAAAAAAAAAAACAAAACAAAAAGAAAGAAAAAAAAACCCACCAAAAAGCAAGGAAAAAAAAAATCCCCAAAAAGCAAGAAAAAAAACCCCAAAAAACAAGGAAAAAATCTCCAAAAAGTAAGAAAAAAAACACCCAAAAAGCAAGGAAAAGACCCCAAAAAAGCAAGGAAAAAACCCACCAAAAATCAAGAAAAAATCCCAAAAAGCAAGGAAAAAATTCCCCAAAATGCAAGGGAAAAAAACCCCCAAAAAATCAAGTAAAAAAACCCCCAAAAGCAAGAAAAAAAAAAAACCAAAAAGCAAGAAAAAAAACCCCAAAAAATCAAGAAAAAAAACCCCAAAAAAATCTGGAAAAAAAACCCAAAAAAAAATCAAGAAAAAGCCTCAAAAAAAAATCAAGGAAAAAACCCCAAAAAATCAAGAAAAAAACCCCAAAAAATCAAGAAAAAACCCCCAAAAAATCAAGAAAAAACCCCAAAAAATCAAGAAAAAGCCCCAAAAAAATCAAGAAAAAAACCAAAAAATCAAGAAACAACCCCCAAAAAATCAAGATAAAAACCCCAAAAAATCAAGAAAAAACCCCAAAAAATCAAGAAAAAACCCCCAAAAAAGTCAAGAAAAAAACCCCAAAAAAATCAAGAAAAAACCCCCAAAAAATCAAGAAAAAACCCCCAAAAATCCCAGCGGGTGAGGGAGTGCCTGGGTCACCTTGATGATGTCCAGGCCCCCGAGCAGCTCCCCGGCCACGTAGAGCTGAGGGTAGGTGGGCCACTTGGAGAAGCTCTTCAGCCCCTGCCGCACCTCCTCGTCGGAGAAGACGTCGAAGCTGCTGAAGGCGATGCCGTGCCTGCTCAGGATCTCCACCATCTGCTTGCTGAAGCCTAAAAAAGGGAATTCAGGGGGATTTCAGCCCCTGCAAAATGGCTTTTTTTCTCCCCAGCAAGCTCAAAGCACCTCTGGGTTTTTATTCTCAGCAATATAAAAGGGTAAAAAAAATCATTTGATACATGGTAAATAAGTGGTAAATACCATTTAATACCATTTCTTACTACTGCTGATTTATTTATTACTGTTGTCACTAGTAGAGCTTAAAAACTTCACTTTTGTACGAATTTTCCATTTATATTTACATTATACAATACATTATTACTATTATATTATACTTATATATGTATTTACTATGTGTATTTTCTACTGTTTTACTTTAGGAGAATCCTTCCCTACTTCATCTGAAAGGCAAATTCCTTTTTGTTTTTAAATTTAAGTATTTACTATGTGTATTTTCTACTGTTTTACTTTAGGAGAATCCTTCCCTACTTCATCTGAAAGGCAAATTCCTTTTTGTTTTTAAATTTAAGTATTTACTATGTGTATTTTCTACTGTTTTACTTTAGGAGAATCCTTCCCTACTTCATCTGAAAGGCAAATTCCTTTTTATTTTAAATTTTTTTTATGTTTTCCTGAGTGTTTAATGTTATTTTCTTACCTCTTTGATACCTTCACACCATGCTTTGCTTTCCTTTCTGAGAGATTTTCATAGCAACACTCCCAGCAGGATACTAAGCACTGAATATTCTGATTTTACAAGGGTTTATGTGTTTATAAGGGGGCAACCTGAGGAGAAAAGATTCCCCTTTTTTGTAACTAAGCATCTTTTTCCCCAAGAAAATTGTCACATTATTTGTAAAGAGTTGTAGCTATGAAAATTTTAATATTATTGAATTTAGAGTCATCTTTTTCCACCTCCCAGACAACACAATCACATCGTTTGCAGAGAGGATCCAGCAGAATTTGCCCTTAAATCAATATAATAATCAGGTTTTCCATCTCTGCCAGGTTTGCATTCAAACCCCCCTGCAATCCTTCCAATTCCCTCCAAGAATTCCACCAAATGCTGTGCAAATGAAAACCTTTGCACAAATATTAAATCAAGAGAGCGAGAGAGAGGCAATGCCTAAAGGCTTCAAGAAAGGAATAAAAAAATATAAAAAAATATAATAAAGGAATAAAAAGGTTGAAGTGGGGAAAGGATGGAAGTGGCAGCACAGAACCACCTCTGGTTTCAGCTGTTAGGTGCAGGAATTGCCATTTTTAATGCAACGTTTTAAAAGTTGGTTTTCCTTCCTTTCCTGCTGCATTTTGGAGGGAGAAAGAGAACCCTGAAATTCCCCTTCAGCTGGGAGTTGCTCAGCAAACACCTCCAGGCTCAGTGCTGCTGGTTATTCCAATAAATGAGCTCCAGGAGCTGGGGAGGGGGAAAATCAGCTTTATTGGAGCAATTCCATGCAAAGCAGGAGGATGGATGGGTTGGGATTCACTTGGGGCAAAGTGTCCCAACATTTCCACAAGAGAAGTTCTGGGTGGGATTTCTACAGCAAGGAATAATTAAATTGCTGAGAAAATGGTTTCAGTGAGGGCTGGGTGATCAGAGCAACAAAAACACCTTGGAAAATGAGAGTATGAATGAAGCAAATAAACAAAAGCCATCAAAGAAATCCCAATATTGCCAAAGAAATGCCTTGAAATCACCCAACACCTGCAGGAGCCTCAGCCAGGGCATGGCCTCACTCCTTGCTCTGCTCAGCTGCCTTTTCCAAGGAAAAAATGCCCCAAACTTCCCTAAAATCCCCAAATCCCTGCTGGAAAAGGGACCCTCACTTGCCAAGTGAACTGAAAGCCCCAGCAAATTTTATTTGTATTAGGTAAAAGTCAAAATTACCTTCATCTTTATTTACTTCTATTTTTATTACTCCTGCTACTGATGAAACAGATCCAGATCACCTCTGACAAAATTTTAAATCATCCTCACCTTGAGAAAGATGAAAATGTTGACAAAATGTTTCATTACCTGCACATTAAAAGAGGTTTTGTCTTTTCTAGGGAGTTTAGTGGATCCAGCTACTGCCAGGAACACTCAGAGCAGGCACAATATTTCCCTGCAGACTAGGAACTGGAAGTTTAGGTGATTCTGGGTGTTCACTCCATCAAATAATTCCAATTTTAATGTATACTTCTATTTAATTACCTCCTCTGCCCTTTTCATGGGGTACCAGAAGCAACTGTAAGAACTGAAGGCTTGGAGAAATATCTGAATATTCAACTTTTATTTTAACTTTAGGCGCCCCAAATGAACTCAGAAATCTCAGGAGCTCATCAGAGCACTCAAAATACAAAATAAGTCAGAATTTCCACTGCTAAAATGATCTATAAATCCCTATAATGACACATTCCACTCAGCTACCACCATGCTGTTACACGACACAAATGCAGAATTATTTACACATAAAGAGATGGAACTTCCTCAGCTTTTCCCAGGAAGATACAGATGATTATCAGTCAAAAGCACCAAATTCAGCCCAAATTCAGCCCCACCTCTGCAGCCACCCCTCTCAGCTCCTTTATGTGCCAAGCTTTGCTCCTGACCCAAAACCATGTGAAGTTAATAAAAATACTCTTATTTATTCCATGGATTCAACTCTTGAATTTCAACAACTACACACAGCTGCATTTTCATGGTACTTGAAAATTTTGTCTTTGAGCATTTGTTCATCAGCTTTTCATGTGGATTAACTTTGAGTCAGTCTGGGACTGGGCACTAAACTGTGAGCACTTGAGTTAAGGGAATGAGGTTTAAGAGAAGGCATTTCCACTGTGCCAGAGACCCAGGGAACCATGGAATGGTTGGGGTTGGAAAGGATCTTCAAACCCAACCCAGCTCCAGCCCCTCCACCCCCATCCATGGCACCAAACCCTGAGCTCCAGCAGGACAGAGCAGGGATAACATCACCAACCCCATCCCATTTTCCTTACAGAGCCCCTAGTCCACAGGGCCATTCCCAAAATTTAACTACTGCAACACCAGCTCTGCAGCTGCCTCTTGGGGCTGCCTGAAAGCAGGGACGGAATTTAGGGGATCAAGAGTGGTTGTATTTACTGAAGGGCCTTCAGGTGCATTTAGGGCAGATGAAACCCCCCAGAAATGGATGACAGCTCATGGGCTTTCACACTTTGATCACTTTGGTCCATTTGCAGACTGGGGGTTCATCCTCCAGTTACAGCTCCAGTAATGAAGTTATTTACCCCAAATTTGCTGCCCACACTCATTTTTGTTTCCATCTCTCAGGCCTGAGGCAGCGAGGGGCCCTTGACCCCCAGGCCTGCAGAGGAATTGCTGTGCCTGCCCGGGCTGGGGAGGCAGCAGCAGCTGGCACTGTGTGAGCAGCCTGGAGTTACACACTGAGGGACTGCAGGCTTGCAAACAGATGGAAACCAGAAAAGCTCAACCCTGAGCCCCCCTGTAACAGCAACACCTGCACGAGCACTTGGGGCGAGCCCAGCCCTGCGGGGACACATCCCCAGGGCACGCAGGGGGACGAGGCCGCAGGAAGGAGCGAAGGATGCTCACCACAGCGGGGCTCCTTGGGAGAGCCCTTCATGAAGAGCATGCAGGGGGCAGCGTTGATGAGCTTGCTGAGGCGGGCGTGCAGCTGCTCGGGGCCGGGCGCGGCGGGGCCGGGCGCGGGGGCAGCGCCGGCCGCGTGCCGCTGCACCTTCTGCGCCAGCTCGGGCGCGTGCGCTCCGTCCAGCCTGTCCACCTTCTGCGAGTCCTGCGGGGACAGCACACAGCCCTCAGCGCAGCTGCAGGGACACAGAGCACAGCACACACCCCCCCAGCCAGCACAGCCGCTCCAGGCTCTGCCTCTCTCCCCTGCAGTGACCCCGGAGGGATGGCAGCGTTTGTGTTTTCACAGCCTGCGGCAGTGCCTGCTCCGACCCCCCTGCACGCTGCTGTCCTCACACCCGGGTCACACAAAGCAATCCCTCTGGGCCTCAAACCCACCCTCCAGCCTCAGGCCCTGAAGAGCAGGAATAAAAGTGAACTGGGGAATCGTCCTAGGTTCAAATGCAAGATGTGCCCAAAGGATGTATTCTATCACCATCTTCATGAGCTGTTGGAACCAGGTGGGGCAGTGTTTCCCTTATCTGCTGCTAATGGCTCATCAATGCCTTGCCACAGGACTCACAGATAACTCCCCCGGGAGCTGTCTCTGTTTAATGGGCCATCAAGGACCCATTACATGACTCATAGAATGATATCAGCCCATTGTGAGGTGCTCTGCCCAGGGGGAGGAGCCAAGCATTCCCACATGGAT
>VZUI01033965.1:0-106436 GCA_013401135.1 Cettia cetti
AAAGTGGAAAAAACTGTTTATTAACAAATAACAAAAGGAAAAGAACACTCCCCAACACAGAGAAGGAAAAATAAAAAACCAGCCCCAGATGATACTCAGGCAAGTTGCTGTGAAGGGAGGGCACCAAGCTTCTTCCTGCAGACTCACGTTCCAGGCAGCAGGTCTCAGGTTCCCAGCCACCAGATCCAGAGTCGGTTCGGGTCTTGAGAGATGGGGGGGGGAAAGGAGCCAAAGCCAGCGGAAAAAAAAAAAAATAGCAAAGAGAGGCAGCAGCAGCAGCAAGCCAGGCAGGAGCAGCAGCGGCAGCAGCAGCAGCAAAAGCCAGCGACAGGCAGGCAGGCAGGCAGCTCCCAAAAAGCAAGCCAGGCCAGCGCCGCCTGCCCCCTGGGGGCGGGGGAAGCAGGGGGGGAAGTGCTGCGGGGAAAGGCCGCCGCCGCTAGACACAACAATCTCACGATCTGGGATACAGAGGCACCGTCAACCCAGGACAAGGCCCTTACCAATTTATATAGTGTTGAACCTTTCTCATTTTATCCTGGGAGGGGCATTTTGCAATGACAGCTCACATGGTATTACCTGCTTTCCCAGACCCACAAATTAATAGCCATCATATCCATTTTGTGCACAGTGTCAAGTAGGTGCAAGCAACTGGTCCATTTTTCTGTCTTAAATTTAAACTACAGCAGTCCTGACAGCAAAACTTGGGAAAGTGAAGAGTGCTAACTGCTAGGCTGTGGACCTGGTCATTGTTATTATGGATTTTTAAAATTTCATTTTCTATCAAACAGTTGTAGGGCAGATGAAAAGATCTCTTGCCTTTTATGCCTGGCCCCACCTTCTTCCTTCTATATTTCTATATTGTAGGAAATAGCAATTGGAACATCAGGAGCAATGTGCCAGGGCACAAGCAGGACTGGCAGGGTGTGGAAATACCACATCAAAGGAGATGAAGAGCTGTAGCATTTTTATGTGCTGGTGGCACTGTTCTTGTTCTCAGGAAATTCAGTATAGCAGACAGGACAATGGCTAATTCCTAAAGACTCACCCATGTGGGATACAAAGGCAAATTAAAACCCCTGTGAACTCCACAGTGGTGTAAGCCATACCCAATACAACATTTCAACCTCTGAAAGAATCCATAACCAGAATGGGAGAACTGATATCCTCTAACACCCAGTCCATTACACAAATCATGGCAAAATCCCCTGAAGACATCTCTTGGCTGGAGCCCAGGCATTGTCTGAAATACACATTTTGTAGCTCCCATGAGAAGGGAGATATGATAGTGACCCGGTGAGTGAAACTGCCTCGCTTTTACAATCAACCCTCCACCTCTCCCTGGAGCTTTGCTACAAGTTTGCCACAGTGTGGCAACATAATTCCTGTATGAAAATAAACAAACCAAGAACAGACTGGGCTTTTTTTTCAGATAGCTAGGTGTGGAAGTGAAGAAATTGAGGATAAATTCCAACATGCAGAGACAAAACAAAACAAAACAAAACAAAACAAAACAAAACAAAACAAAACAAAACAAAAACAAACAAAAAAACCCAACAACAACAAAAAAGCCAACAAAAAAAAAAAAAACGAAACCAAAAAAACCAAAAAAACAAAAAACACACACACACACAAAAAAAGAAAAAACAAAACCAAAAACACCAAAAAACCCCAACAAACCAACCTGTCTTCCAATTTCATTGTGGTTTAACAATAAACTTTTAATAAAGGGGAAATATCTGAGCTTCTACATTGATGAGTGTAGAAGCTCAGATATTTCTAGTGAACTGGGAGAGGGAAGCTAAATATGTACAGGACTGACTGAAGGCATCTTGCTGCTCCTTGTGCTGCTCTGAATACCATGTGAAGGTGTTAAACACACTTTGCAGCATAGAAAGGCTTAACAGAGTTTTTCTGGTAGCCATTTTTGCTGCATCTGCCTTAAAATACGGTACTGGATTTGCAAGTTCTTTTATCTGGCCTCGAGTACTCTTGAGCAGCCTATTCATAGCACTTCTGGGTGAAAACCTTCCAGAGGTATATCTGTCTGGGCAGTGGCCAAACCATTTAATCAAAGTTCGTGCATTGCAGCTGTCTTCAACTTTAAATAATCCACACTGATTTCAGATGATTGTTCATCTGTAATTATTTGGGGAGAATTCTCTGAAACTGCATGTTGGGGTTTCATCAGAAATGAGTTATGACCCACTAGAGATCTCAGTCCTGAGAAAATGAATCAACACATTAATAAATGGCAAGGACTTGAGAAAACAGTTTCCTAAAAAAGCCCAGTGAAGGATAAAACTTTAGAGATTTTCTCCTTGAATAATGAAAAGAATAACCTATACGGGCTTAATTATTTCCACTCCCTGTCTTTATCAGTTGCCAGAAAAATTTAATTAAATCAGAATAAGGCTTCTTCCTGATATGACAACTACATAACAGCTTACAATGTTATTTTTAATGGCTTGAATATAGATGACATAACAGAGGCAAAGCTTATTCAGCTGTACCTAGCAGTGTTCTAATGATGCCTGTTAATGCTGGAGCAGCCAGGATCCTTTGCCTTGTAGAAATAGCTTTTTTTTTTTTTTTTTTTTTTTTTTTTTTTTTTTTTTTTTTTTGTTAAAGCAACAACTGTGTGTGCCATGGGCAAATATGGTTTAAGCAGCATTTATAAAATTTGGGGTCTATCACTCAAAGTTTACAAGAAAAGAGAGGGACATATGCATTTGGGGTGTCATGGATTCCTGTTTTTCATGTTGACATGCTTGATAATGCTCAAGTAAAATAAAGTAAAAACTCAAATTCACAATGTAAATTAAAGCAAATATTTTTAACATTTGACAAACTGTACTGCTGTGAACTGATGGTACCACAAGTTAAAAAACCAGATTTGTCATAACAGTTAGAAGAAAAATTAAAGAATTACTTTTTTATTTTAAAAAAAATGTCTCCCCATTGTATGGAAAAACTCTTGCAGTATTTCAGCTGTTTTACGTGTATTCATCCACACTACTTATTTTGTTTGCTTTAACATTCTTTTCATTTATGTTAGTGCACTCACATTCACCTTGATATTGTAAGCGCTGTCATAACACTTGGTTGTGTTGTAACAAATTCTAGCAAATTATTTTGCTGATAGCAAAACAGGTGAAAAAGACACTTCTAAGCAGTGGAACAGGATGGTAGAGGAAATCTAGCTTGACGTCAGTCATCACATATTCATACTGAAGTAAAATAGTTTTGACACATACCCAGATATCTACTGGAAAACACAGCAAGCATGCAAACCCCTAAAGATCCAAACCAACAGGCAAATAAGAAAAGCACCACTGAATTGATGCATTACAAATTTTTTGGTTGGACTGTAATCAAGCAGATTTCAAATATGGATTATCATGTAAGAGTTCATAATCCTTTTGCTAGCTACAATCTCCATTACAAATCTGCAGGATATCTCAGGTCAAGACTGTGTGAGTTGCTTTCCTTGTACATATTTGTTGGAAGTAATTTTACTACTCCTGTGAACTGCAAACTACTATGAATAATGTTTTCTAAGCATGTTTTTAATTAGCTAGGAATAAGGAGAAAATATTAGCATCTAAACCATTGCTTTCTCAAATATTTTCAGAGCTACCTAAGAATCCTTACCACTTTATAACTAATGCCAAGGGAAATTTAATCTGTGTCTGCTGTGGTAGTTTAAGACATCTTTACAATGCTTAAGTAGGTACTGCAACTGCATAGGATGCCTACATCAAAATGTATCTGATAGAGATAACTTGTAGTAGTTAAAGCAGGCAATTAGAAGAAGGCAGTGCTAGCCTAATCTTATTACAGACTTTTCTGCTGAAGGTAATTTTCCCTAAAATGTTAAAAAAACACGTTGTTTTTTTTTACTTGTTCTATGCTTGAGGTTCCAGTCATGCCATAGTTTTATTATTATGGCTTTGTTTTCTTTACTTCATGTAAACAGAGACAATTATAGATAGTATTGTATAAGTGTTAGGCAATATTTTCAGTAATTATTGCAACAAATTCAGATATTGCAGGACTGTGGGAAGCAGAAAAACAAATCTGTCTCTCAGAAGTCAGAAGGCTAAAGAGCTTTGCTAAGTTGTATAAAGCAGCCCAATATTCTGCAGTAAAGGAATTCCCTAAAAACAAATTTTTGTTTACAGCTTTGACCATCATATAAACTGATCAGGTGCAGCTCTGATAAAGGTATTCCTTGCATTGTTTTGGGTTGCATAAAACTCAGATGTGGGGGGTTTTTTTAACTTGGTGTCTAAGTAGCATGACTGCTTTTTCATGCACTATGATGGCATATTAAATACCACGTGGAGTTATTAATAGAAACTTAACTGACAGGAGAATCGTTATCCTGATGGACCAACGCTCCTCATTAACTGTGTCTCCCCTTGTCTCCACTTCATCTTGAATTACTGAAATTGTACTAAGTAGGCTTAATGCTCATTTGCCAAGGAAAGGAAATTATGGTTGTTTGTTGCATGTAGGCTTCGTATTCCACATCCCTGCATTTCTGAGTCACTGATACTCACTAGACCATAAGCAGTGGTGTGAAACTAGCTTTCTGCAAATGATGAAATGCCTTTGAAGGTTAAGAGTGTTTCTCTGAACTTGAGCAAAGTGATTCATATGCTAATTTATGCTTCTCTGGGTGCTAATTTTAAAGAATATTTGTTGGTTAAAAAAAATGTAGTTTTAAATAAGAAACTAAAAAATGCAAAACCATGATTGTACAATATGCAAATTTCCTCTGTGGAGAGAACCTCTGCAAGGTCTAAGCAGCGACTGGTGCCTCACTGAAGCACTTTCAAATAAGTTTTGAAGCAGGATATGATGAGATTTATGTGGGACTCTCTTAAGTGAGACTTATTTCAGTACTTCCTCTGCACAACTCCAAGCTAAAATGAAAGGCCTAACCCATAAACAGAAGGATAATTCCCTGCTGAAACTGCAGGAAGACAACCATTGAGGCCAGCTCGGATTCTGCATATGCACATTCACATCTTGTCTTCTGAGACAAAGTTATATTCCTTCTTTTGTCCCCCCGCCCCACTCTCTCCCCAATTAATATGTCACTGGCTTGCATATCTTGTCAGCCTGCATCAGTCACACTGCATTACACGGGCAGTCCAACACTGCTGATGTGACCTGACATAATTAACAACTGATTTCTCAGCAGAAAAGGTAAAGATCTTTATTTTAAATTGCAATTGTTTTCATTAATAGATTTCTCTTTTCAATAATTTTGATAAAACACTCTGAAACAAACCCACAGGAACTAATTTTCAAAACATTAGTGAAGAAAGCACACAATGACTGGGTTTTTTCCATTACCTAAGTTTTTAACTACTTTCCTGCTTCCAGAAGACAAATTTTCAAATCAACTGTATAAATATTAAGAATGCATTGACTTTTTTATTACCAAGAAATTGTATGCAGAAAATATATGGGCATATTTCTTCCTGAATTATGCACATATATGCACTGAATAGATTGTGCACACGTGCTTTTGTAAAGTATGCATACATATATATATATACCCCTTTCAGTGTATTATTTTAGATTTTTACCTATTTATTTTTTTACGTATTTATGTTGTTTGTTGGGTTTTTTTTCAAAAACTTTGTGCTGAAATTACATACCATGGTTAAAGTTATTTCCTCAATTTACATCTGACAAGATTTTAAATCCAGACTTTACTGACATCCTAAAATACAGTCACAGATCTGAAGACTGCTCAAGAAGAGTAAATTTGCCACACTAACTATTAGGTGTTATACTGTTTTAATAGCTTAGGATTTTAAGCTTCTCTATGAAACACATGAGTATTCTTACTCGCAATAGCTTGATATTAGATCCCGATCCCAGTGGGCAAACAGAGACAATATATTTAGTATGCTGGACTCTTTACATCTTTCATGATGTAAAGTTATTTGATGTTTTCTAGTAGAGTTTGGGTCTGAGTTTTTTTGCCTTGTTGGCTCCATTAGTGGTATGCCTTTCTTTCCCCACTGCTTCCCTCCCCATACCAGTTTATATTCAACTATTGCTTTTGTCTCTGGCTCAGCTTACTCCTAATTACATCAGAAAGGGGAAATAGGGGATAAATCACTGATTGAATGTGTAAACAGAAAATTAGGAAACATAGGCAAACACCTAAAAGGAAATTTGGGCAGGACAGAGCTATTTAATTAGCAATATATGCCACATAACTAAGAAGATTTACTACCAGCTGTATTGTATCAAACATTGAGAGATTAGCGTTATGTATTCAAACTCCACAGCATATGTAGAAATCATTCAAGGAAATTAATCCTCAGTCTTTTCCATGAGCGTCAATATTTATTACTTCTAAGTCTACTCTTTCTGCAACATAAGCTACAATAAAAGAAAATGTTACTGCTTTTATAGAAACTGTCAGGAACTTTTCAATGATTAAGCATACTTGGAACTTCTTATTCAAAAATAATGCTAAGAGGAACTAAAAATAAAATAAAACAAAGATCTAAGTAGTGAAGAATTTAAATAAATCAGCTAACCCCAAAGTGTCAGGTTCTGTTTCTTTTTGTGCTTGGATGGCAGGTAGAATAAATTAATAAATTAACTAACAGGCTTGGCACTACTCCTGTATCATTGCTGCAACATGCTAGGGGACATAAATGTCCTGGGATGCATTAACAGGCTACGTCCTAGAAACAGTGGAAATGAGATGGTTTCACCCCACTGTGCTCTGCACAATGCATTTTTTTTTTTTTTTTTTGTAGTGATCTGTCTTTAATTTTACTATTGCCTATTCCCATTCACAGAACCATTCCAAATCCTTCCTCATGTGGGTTTAGCAACTATTTGCTTACGGTTCCTACTCTACTTTTCAACTCCTTCTAAGCCCCAGTGCTGTGAATCCTAAATTATTTTATCAAAAGGGTCTTTTTTCTTTTTGCCAAGAAAGTAAAAGCATAGTAGTTGGTTATGCTAAAGATTTACATAGTGTTTATAAACCCTTTCTTCTTACAAATTAATGAAGGCAAAATTAGCAGTAAAATAACTTTTAGTTATGTAAGGTAAGTTTATGGTGAGAATGGGAAGTAACACTAGTAAATAATGGCCTAGACAAAAATTAACACTAGAAAATAACAGCCTAGATGATTTGATAATCTAAATCTTACAGCAGAGTGTTTGGTGCAGAATAAAGGTCCAGGGAAATTAAACAAAAGTTGCCAATGTTCTTTAATTAAGGTAACCTCAAAATCTTTAATCCTTCGCATGAACAGGGGAAAAGAAGCTTTTTTTCAGATTCCTTCTGTCAGGATATAGTTATCAAATATATCTTCAGAGATAAGAAATACTAATAGTATTAATTCAGACTTTGTTCTAAAATCTGAATAAGGACAACTGGTAGGAAGATTTGCAAAGGAGTTTGCATGAAGCAATTTTTGCCACCTTAACTCTTCTGCTGGAAATTTCACATGAGTATTTGCAAACCCAGGTGTGTTGATTCTGGTTACAAGGAGCTTGGATGTTAGCAATGTGCTCAGTGTTGAATAGGATACAATAACAAAACCATGATTGTATTTCCCAAGCCTGTTTCACTTATCCAATGAAGTGATAGTCTCAACATTCAGACTGTGATGATGTGTTTTGTTTTTTTTTATTAGTTGCAGGACTAGAGAGAGACATTAGAATCAGAAGGTGTGCTGATAAAACAAGCAGGAATTTAGGATGAATTACAAAACAAGGACAAAAGTTTAACATTTTACTTCCATTTCCGTTCATTTTCCCTGAAAATAATATCTCCACAAAAGCAGGTATGAAAATCCTTAGATTAAATATACTTTGTGTACTGCGTCAGTAATCCAAGGCAAACTTTTGCCATTCTCTGGTGTTTGAAAATCAAAAGGTCATCTGATATTTTAATTAGCTCAAATTTCTTCATAGTGACTCAGTGGATATTCTGCTCTATTTCTTTAAAACATTTGTTTTATTTACCATGGGGAAATATCATAAATGCAATGATCCAGAACATTAATGATTTCAGAGAAATCACATTGAGCAATTTGTGTTGAAGAATCTGTTTATCAAACCGGATAAACACAAGTATGTATAGAACAGAGAGAGGCAGAAGTTCCAATGTAATTCCCCTTGTTTTCCTAAAAAGCATGTGCTTATTTACCTCATAATTTCAGTCCTGTGTGGTGCTCACTTTGTACTGAAGCCACACAGGCTCTGCATTGTACTGGACTGTTGATGTCTCAGAAGGAAAATCTCTTACAGAATAACCACAGCACTTCTGGCTCAATTTAGCCATGCTTCACTTAGTACACGTAAAAAGGATTTAATATGTTTGGGGGTTTCTCTTTAAAAAATTGAAAAAATTCACGGAGTACTCCTAGATTTTAATAATTGCAATAATTGCATTTCTGCCTAAATTGTGATATTATGTTAATAAAACACTGGCTATATTCACCCACATCTGGGAATTGACACCGTCTAACTAATCTTCAGTAAGATCTTAACCTTTTCTGTGTTAAATTATTGTTTTCACTAGATGGCACTTTGTATCTCTTCATCACACTGCTAACATAAGAGCTCCTTAGCACAGACAAATAACCTCTTCAGATCTTAGTATTTCTGTTTACAGACATTTAATGATGTAGTACAGTCTGAAAAATAAAGTTTTTTTCGAATGAAGATGTGCACAGTGGGAAAACTTTGCACTGCAGCCTACATATCCCCTGCAAACAAATGGAGGACCTCGTAAACAGGATATAGGAAAAGTAATTGTGGGATAGGATTATTTTGTGTCTCATCTGAAAGGCTGAGGGAAGTGAGTGTCTCTAAAGGTATTTGGAGACTGATGGTATTTCTAACACGGGTGCAAGACAAGTTCTAGAGTACAGCTAGCAGAGTTTAACATGGTCACAGTTTAACCAGCTGTCAACTAAGCCCTGCACAGTGTTTACTCATTCCTGCACAGTGGAATGGGGTGAGAAGAAAAAAGGTTTAAAAGATAACTTGTGGGTTGAGATTAAAAAAGTTGTAGTAGTAGTAGTAGTAGTAGTAGTAATAATAATAATAATAATAATAATAATAATAATAATAATAATAATAATAATAACAATAACAATAATAATAATAATAACAATAATAATAATATAGTAATGAAAGGGAAAATAACAAAGAGAAAGTGAAAAGTCAAGAAAAACAATTGATACAAATGAAAACCAAGTGCTCACCATCAAGTAAATGATGGCCAACCTGTTCCTGAGCAGCAGCCCCCTGGGCACTTTACCCCCAGTTTATATGCTAAGCATGATGTCATACAACATAAAACATCCCTTTGGCTGAGTCACCTTCCAGCCTCTTGTGTAATCCCAGCCTCCTTGCCATCAGAGCAGCATAAGAAATTGAAAACTCTTTGTCTCAGTGTAAACACCACTTAGTAACTAAAATATCAGTGCATTATAATTATCCTCATCCATAAATCCAAAACTCAGTACTATATCAGTTACAGGAAGAAAATTTACTCTATCATTTCCAAAATCAGGACAATATCCAGCAATTACTTTATGCCATCTACATTATGCCCTTATCCCATGCTTTCCAAAAGTTCCCATTAATCACCACCACCTTTCCTGTCTTTTAATTTATACCCACAGATAGCACTCCTATAGTCTACAGGCCATCCCTCTCTTGAATTACTCCATAATTTACAATCATATTTTCTTTCTGGGCAGCCTATCCAGCAGGTCAGAAGGCTTTGTCTCCGCTGTCATTGCTGCAGTCACCCCTCACGAGTCAGTACAGACCCAGAGCACTGGCCACTGTTCTTCAGCAGCAATGTCTAAAGGCAGCTGGAGAGCACTTGCTTGTGCAAAATAGATGTAATGTTTCCCGGGAAAAAAAAAAAAAGGCAATTAAATGCAGCAGAAATAAAAATAAATTAAAAAAATATTCAGTCAGAGCTGTTCTTATTCTTGCTTATCCTCCAGGTATTGGCAGCTATATAACTATTTTGTCCTTCATCATTTCAACTTTCGTTGTGATGCTGTAAACAACTTTCACAGTGCTTGTGGTGTCAGCAGGGAGAACCTCACTAGTATTTTCAATAAAATGAAGCTACAATATCTATGTAGGAAAGAAAAATCATTCATCTTTATAAACCATCAATTCCTCCACTTAAGGGCATTTTCCAAGAAACTGAATAATTTCTTACTATATGTGGTGTATACTGCTTTCTCAAGGAAAAGTAATTCCTTGGGATTTCTTTTAGGTTGGCATGTAACCACAAACAAACATTTCATCTTATTTTACTTATTCATATGGCAGTGCAGGCAAAAGTTTGCCTGCAGAGCATTGCAAAATATCACAGGTAAATATTTTAGCCAGTTCTATTCAGTTGTATTCCTTTTCATAACAACTATTTAAAATATCTGTGCTCTTTAAGAGCTTCTGCAGGAACAACAGGAAGGACCCAGAATTAGTAGCTGTATTTACCATTTAGAAATTGTACCTCCTCTACTGCTCAAATAAATAATCAGTAAACATAACCACCATAAGAATATTTGTGTTCATATGAAATGAAGTATGATTTCATAATAATCCATATTGTGTCATAATTACCATGATAGCATAAAACAAACCAACATCCCTTCACGTTTTTTGTCACATTGATATCCTAGTAGCTTCCATATAAAGAACAGCAACTGTATTTCAAAATATTATGCTGTTGTACAACTGCTTTATGTTGGAATCTGTCAAGTCAATGAGTAAACAGTTTACCTTCCTGTTTTTTAGTTATTACTGGCTGTATACATTTGCATATATTATTACATAACATTAGTGCAGTTGTCCAAAATTTTTCTTCATAAAACACTGCAAAGCTTTATGTGCTTGGGATGAAATTTTCTATGACAAATGTATATTTGTGTTGGAAAACCAGCAGTTTTTCCAGTGTTAAAATTCAAAATATAATTCTGAACAAATTGGCATTTCAAATGGTAGATGAAATTCAGCTTGGCATCATCTCTGTGTCAGGGATGTGTCTTTTGCTATTTCATGACAGTTTACTCCAGTGTTTATGTTTTGCAAAACAGCCTTCAACAGCTGCTTCTTAGTATTTAGGAGCTGAAATGATTTCCCTGCAATTATAATTCCATATTTAATTTCCCTGAGACAGCACTGACAATAAGAACAGGCACCAGGGCAGTATTTAGTTTAAGTCCCAAGTGTTTGGCTGGGAAGAGCAGGAATTTGAAGGCAGCAATGCTAGTGAGTTATCCTGAAAACACCACATGATGACATCTGTTGTCAATACTCTGGGGTTTTTAATTGTTTTAATTGTTTTTAAATCCTAAAGAATTTCATATTGTATCACAGTCCTTGCAACACAATTCTGTGGAAAAATGCAAGCATGTAATCAAGGCTTCCTATGATGTGTGGGACAAATGCAACGAGCACTCTTTCTGGCAACTTTTAAATCACCAACATTGCAGCCTTAGTCTCTTTAATGTAAAGCAAGTGTTTGTATGCATGATTTTGGTATAAAATGAATGAAAACTGCATATGACACTTCAGTGGTGCCCAGACTGACATCCACCAAGAAGCCAATCAACATTCACGACATTCTGGAGTGAAGGAACAGCAGACGAGTCTTTCTTAAGGGCTTTAGGACCCATTAAAAGTAAGATTTAAACTTAGCCTGCAGAGATTGCTTCTGTGCATTTGTTTTCTGCAAGAGAAACTTTTTTAAATTTATGCATGAAATTGATTTCTCAAAGCAGTGAATCCAGTCTTTGACAGATTTGTGACACAGAGTGAACATTTCAGTAATCTCCTTTGGGCAAAAAACTAGGCTGAACACTTCTGAGGATGCAACTGTGGAAGAACATAACCTGCAAAACAACAAAGGAACAGTTGCTGGATCTGTGTTTCATGAGTTTGGCTAGTTATGTGGGATTTTTTTAAACTTTAATTTTTTACACATTATAACACTGTTCTACTGTGTAACAGGGTGATGGAGGACAAAAAAACCCCTTCTTTTTTGCTTATTTTAAATTAAATACCAGGTAGTTTAATGAAGAGCCTGCCAGTTTCAGTCCTAAGGGTAACTGAATAGTGATTCTCTCCTCACCTTCTCCATATTATTCATAACTCTATTTCTTCATGCCTGTTCCAAAGTAAAGAATGCATATCTATGTGGTTTTTCCCTAAATCAGTATAATTTTCTCCTTTGGATAGCCTTTTCTTTTTTTCTGTCTTTTTCCAAGTTCAGATTAGTTCTTTTAAAATGAGCTTTAGAAGCTACTAAACTTTCAGGGTTTATAGTTAGCAGTATGTAAAGAATTTAAGGAGTGACTTTTTCTCCTAGTAAGTCTCAACATTCATCTCTTTTGACTACAAATTCACATTGATTGACATTTTTAGAGAACTATCCATGAGTTCCAAATCCTCTTTCTGAATATCAATATACTATTTAGAGCCATAACTGTATACATTTCATTAGAGATTTTTTCTCTAAGTGCAGTCAATTCACAGTTGATTTTATCTGCTGTTTTATCACTATTTCATTCCTGCTTTACTTCATGGTCAGTCACCTCTGGGTTTGACTATTTTAAACTTGAGCAGAGGTCCCAATGCAGATTTCTACGGACAACGTAATGGCTAAATTTGTTTCTGTCCTTTATTTGTTTTTCACCAGACATTAACCAATGAGAAAAACCATCTGTCTTATGCCATAGCAGCACAGCCTGTTTGACCTTAAATTTAAAAAAAATAACTTTGGAAATCAAATATAGTGTACCAACCTATTTTTGAAAACATTTTGACAAGTTATGGAAAACAGTGTCACCTAGTTGGGCTGTTAACAAAGCTTAAATTGTGGATTAAATCTTCTTCTGTCACACACCAGAACTAAAAACCACTAGTGCTCCCTGCATATCTCCTGCAACACAGTATCTGGGTAAGAGACAAAACCCAGTGCTTCATGGAGGCTCCCTCATACCTTTCATTTATACAGATGTTAGTGGAAAATCCCATTGAAGCTTAGGTCACAAAAACATGCACCTATTTTCCTTTGCTCAACATGAGGAAATCTGTTCACAGGATTTTTGTGGTGCCCCAGATTTCAGAGGCCATTGTTCCAATCCATATTCCTCATCCATCCCTATCCCTTGAGAAATGAGAATAGAAGTGAACATAATCTGAGGAAGCATGATTACCTACAGCATTCCCTCAACACTGGAGAACTTGTCTGTAGGAGACATCTATGATCAGGTGTTTTCAGAATTTCCATTTGGGCAATCCAATAAGACCTTGGAAATAACTTTTCTAGTCCCTGTTAGCACAGGCCAGAAGAAGACAGTGAGGGCAAGATGAAGCTGGGGACCCTTAGTTACAAGGAGGTGTATGAATTAGGAAAAGGGATTTCCACAACTGCAAGAAATCAGAGATGTCCAAGTAAAGGTGTTCATCAAGACTTCAGTTCTTTGACTTTACAGAATCAATAGTGTAAGCTGTACTTCTTGGAATACATCATTCTAACAATATTTTGTATTTATAATGAAGATAAAAATATATGATGTAAACAGAAATATGAAGGAACCAGCAGTTCTAAAAGGGGAATAGCATAATCCTATGCCTGAGTAAGAAAACGAGGTACTTTATATTTTGATGTGTTTTCCAATGTGTACAGTCAGTCAGCTGCTCTCCTTTTTTCCCCCTGCCTCATCAGGATGTTGAAAATATGCAGCTGCCTGCTCAATGGAGTTAATGAATTCCAGCACAGGTGCTCTTGATTGTATTGCATAATGGAAAACCCTTTTTCTTCGTCCTATCTCTCTCTTTGCCTCTTTACTCTTTGTAGAAGACTAATAAGGTTATTGTAACAGTGATTAGTTTGAAGCAGTTAAAAGTTGGAGTAAACAGATTCAGAGCAGAAGCTGAGTTTTGCAGATATGTTACTGCTATTGTTTGCAACTTCTAACTTGAGATTTTTTAGCATGTCTGTATTTTTCGAATAAACTTTTGTGAGACTTTGAAGCATCTTGAAAGTATGACATGCTAATTACAAAAGATAGAAAAGGGAATACTGAAGGTTAGAACACTGATGGCTATCATTAAAAAGAAATTCTGGCCCTAATGTCACAAATTTCTCAGCATGTTAACTACAGCCAGGAAATCACAAATTCGTTTCCAAGCTAGGTATAACTTAATTTTTTGTTCAGCTTTGCTGGACTCAAAGTTACTATTAAATTTATTCAGGATAAAAGCTGTATTCTATTGTTTGAACAAAGCAGATTCTAGTTCAGGCTCCTTTATTAGAGAAACAAAATCTTAAGTGTTCTCTTCAAGAGGTAGTGTGCTATTAGAGACCCTCTGAATTTCTAGAATGTGTGAACAGAACAAAAGAAATTTCAACTGTGTAGTAAGCCTGTACAAAGACATCCAGAAAGCTGCTTTGTGAAAGCAGAGTATGGGTGGTAAATGTCAGCAGACAAACACTTTCTGGGATATGAAAAATGCATCAGAACTGACTAGGCCCGGTGCATCTGGTTGGCATCCGATTAAAGGAAAAAAGGCAGCATATTAGAGATTGTTTTGATTTACTGTCAAGAAATGCCAATTATGTGAATGAGGATTCACAGTAGAGACAGTCATGCAGAAGCTCCCCACTGTCAACACATTACCGAACAAAATGCAGCATGGAACCACAATTAAATTGTTTAGTACCTCCTAGTTAAAAAAACCAAAAGCACAAAAAAGACAACAACAGCAACAAAAAAACACAAAGAACCAATTACAAACAAACAACACACATGTTTTGAAAAGTAAATGGAAAAGCTGCAGTCGAGAAGATCCAAAAGTACATAGTATTGGACTTTCCAGTCACAAGCTGAAAACAAAGAAAAATTACCTATATTGAGAAAGATGTGAAATTTCAGAAATGCTATATTATGATTTGTTCTGAAATGTTAATTTAATAAGAGATACCAAAAGGAAAAACTGGAACTGAAATTGTTGTTTAAGAGTTTGATAAAGCATGACAATGCTAGAAACTCATTCTACTATGTGCTTCAACAGATGAAAAAGGTCTGTTAAAAATATAAAAAAAGAAAAAGAGATAAGACAATTTAGCTAATAATTAATAATTCATAAGGAAGTTTTTCTAAATGCAGTTTTCCATAGCAGGAGTTCAAGACTGTAACTCTAAAGAGATTAATATACACAAGAGAAACAAGGTGAATAAATCCTGTCCCCAGCTAACAGCTGAATGAACAATGCTCTCTCTTCAACCTTTCATTTTCAGGTCATGCTATTAAACCACATGTGCTATCTATAGAACATGGCAGAAACTCAAGAATTAACTGAGCTCAGGTGGGGGGCATGCAGAAAAATGCCTAGGCAATGGGGAGCATAGGTGACATGAGAGCTGATTTAACTCTTGTAATAAAATTCCAGCTTATTATTTTGGCATAGGAGAGATGCAAGAGCTGAATTAGACAAAAGACTTGATGCACCTAATATTGCTGAGGAAAGGCATACTGAATACAATAAACTGAAAATTGAGGCAGTGGCAGTGAGGCATCTTGTCTTGTAAGGTAGCCTTGTACTATTTCAGAGATACCATTATTTCAATCCATAATATCTAATTTCTTTTGTGGCTTCACAGCATGCCAAAAAGTATAACATGTACTGTCTAATCAGTGTAATATGATAGTGCCCAGCCTTTCATATTTCTCTCCATGTAGCAGCACAATCTCCTACACTGTTCAAGAAAGGAAAAAAAAAATCTGTTTTTGCTTAATTTATTATTCATAAATAAAGGTACGCGTTTTCCCAAAGATCAGGAATAACCATAGCTAAGGCACGGAGTTGATAGACAAGTCCTGTGCTGAACACTGCCAAGTTCAGTTTACTTTTCTTAGTGCCTTATTTCCCATAAAAGGAGTCACAAGAAAACAACATGGTTTTTCTTTGGTAAACAACAGTGGCTGTGTCTCTAATGCCTGCTCCTTTCCACCTCTTCCTTTTATCTTTTTAATAGAGACTGTCTCTTACAGCTCTTTGTTTGCTTTTTTGTTACTATTTGTTTGCTGCTGTCCATTGCAGTATCACCCACCAGGCTTGCTGGAAGAGCCCCAGGCAATGTTATTATTCTGTAAGTAATTGCAATGTCCTCAAGGCTATGCAAAAGAGGATGGAAATTATCTTTCTGCCCCACGACTCCTAATCATAGAGGACAGTTAAGCAGTTATTTCCTCACACGAGCTCCTGATGCTCTCATACTGCAACTTTTCCTGTAATTGAGACCTGTTCAAGAGCAGTGTTAAAATGCTTTATTGCACAGGAGTGGCAAAATGGAGCTATTATCTTCATTCTTCAAGTAAGAAGAGAATGGAAATATAACCGAAATAGCTTAAACTTAGATTCCCAGATCTGATGCTGCTGTTATGTTATCTGAGTATGAATTAGTTTTACCTGAATTAATTAGATCATCTGATCTCAGAGAGACTTTTTAATACATAGAGTTACAATTTGGGAAAGTGCTAGTTGTTCACTCTATTTTCAAATTGAGACTAAGAGGAACTACCTGCCAAATTTCATGTTTATGTCCCTATCAAAAGAGATTTTAATGTTTCAAATCAAAGATAAGTACCCCAGGACTGACTGAAATGAGAACTCAGGATCCATACTGTGATAGTTAAGCTTAGCCGCTGGCTGATCAAAGCTGTGGATTTCTGTAAATACAGAGATACTAATTTTCTTGTGCAGAAATGAATGTCCACCTGAGCATATCAGGAACAAGAGAAATCTCAGTGTCTGGAGGGAGTTAACAGTTTTATAGCAAGCCTCATATGCATAAGTTCTTTTGACTTGTGAAATGCAGTGACAGGGTTCTGCTTCGTTTTAAGAATGTGAGTGGAATCAAAGTTCCTGAGCAGTACAGACCAGTTACATCTGTATTGCACAAATTCTGAGGCAGGCTTCCAGGGAAAGCATGCTGAAAAGGGAAAATATTAACATGAATGCAGCATATGAACCTTGGAACATGTAAAAATCTTGCAGTGCTCTCCAGGCTAACAGTTCTATATTCAAGAAAATCAGAGTCAAATATATGTGTAAAAGAAGGGGGTAGGGGTGGGGGGGGTGGGGGTGGAAAAGGGCTAATATGCATTGAATGTTAATACAAGTGCATACTCAGAGCAACAAAAGATTAAACTAGAACCCAACAGGTATTTAGATCCCCCTCATTACATTTTCTGATTTACATTTCTGCTGGTGGAAATGGAGAAAGTGATGAAACTTAGGAGCAGAATTCTAAAATGGTGACAGGTAAGCATTCTTCTGACTCAAACAATACTCTTCCTTTTAGAAACCATTTCCATGTGCTCCCCTAGCCATAGCTTATTTCTTGTAACCAGAATATTCTTTTTCTTGTTATAGAAGGATTTGTGTAGATACACAAAATGAATCAACTCAGGGTATAAATTAATTGACATGTTTGGATGGATCACATAGCAGACTGTTTCAGAGAACCATTTACATTATTATTTTGGGAACTGAAACTGTCTTCTGAAGTTGCTCTTTGACTATATAGAAATTTGTAAATACCACCACTGCAACGTCTATGGAGAGGAAGGAACCCAAAACAGTCCACCAAAATGAATGACTAAGAAAGAGTGGCTACTTTTGTATATCCATAACTGTAGCTGCTTTTTTAACAGCTCTAAATAAACTTACTTGTATTTATTGTTTGCTTTAAATACTGTAATGTTCTCTTTAATAAAAATGTCTCATTGAAACAACCAAAAAAGCACATGTAAACTTAATCTACTGGAAATATATCTTTCCTACTGTATTTAATTTTTCCCAATAAAATTTGTAATTTTTACTGGAATTTCTGAAAATAGATAATTTTATTAATTATATGATATTAAATACATTATAATCAACCTCTAATGCCTTAAATAATTTTTTTGTAGGAGTAAAATGAGAATGACAGGAAGGAGAAAGAAAGGAAAAATGATCTCTGAATTTTTATTTCTATTCACACTAAAAATGCTATGCAATGAAGTTTGTAAGCTGTCATTCCATAACACATTTCTCAATGACTTTAAAGGCAGTCAATTGTGGCTGTCCCACACCAGAAGTTCTTTCCCTGTCTGGGAAGAATGAATAAGCAATATTTCATTCACAGAGTAGCTTGCTTAAATTGTTCTTCTCTGGATTTCAGTGACTGTGAAAGAAATTTCCAGATTTGTGGCTGAATGTGATTAGATGAATAGTCTTATCACATCAATTTCCTCTTTTGAATAAAATCACAATGAAAGGAACTGTTAAGAAGGCGTAAATTATAAAGATAATGATCAAGGTACTGTAATACAAATCAACAAATGAAAGGTTGGTTTAAAAATTGACTTTTAAATGCTTACATTTTAATAGCATTGAAAAGCTTTCATATAACAATAGAAAAAAGAGAAAATCTCCTTTTAGTGCTAGTGGTTATGTGCGGCTTTTTTTTTGTAGCAATATGCAAATTAATTTGCCACTTAAGATTTTATTTAATTCAGACATTACTAGGCATCACCTGGAATTTCTCCAACAGGTATAGTCTGTAAGTGATGGGGGGGCCAAATTACTTTCTGACTCTCTTGTTATCATCAGTCTTTCATTTTATCTGTCAGAGAACAACTCCAAGTACATGCAATTATTTCATATTAACTGGAGCTAAGAAACTATGATTTCCTAAGTAGCTTTAGTTTTGTTTCCTAAAAATGTTATAACTGAGATTCTCCTCTTATGCTTCTTTTTTCAACATTTTTTTTATTGAGTGGTGTCTTAACTGGAGGACAGAGAAAAAAATGATTGGCAAAAGAGCTTGGTTGTTTATTTTGAGTAGGTTTTTAATGCTAGTTCTAAGGACCCTGCATAATTTATTTTCTTCTTCAAGTCAATGAATCCTGATCAATATATCAGCCTTCAACAAAATTAATGTAGTTCAACAGACTGAATTTTCAGATGCTGACTGACGTCTTCTTTTCCTAGAGGTGATGTGGGAAGATTTCCTGAAAAATAAGTCTCTAAAACTCCCTTGGATGAAGAGAAGCAAGGAATTAAAAGATGTGGCAGTCATAGTTTTACTTGTTAATGAGATTTCACAGGTATGTATTAGAGAAAACCTTTGGCCTGAAGAGTTTCATGAGCTCTAGGAAAACATCTTTTGTTCCACACTTCAGAAAGATAGGTGAGCCTATGTAATTTGAAAATAGTCAATTACAATTGTATTCAGAATATCCAACCAATACTTATTATTACCGTGAGAAGAAATCTAAGTTATTGCAAAATTAAATGTCAGAAGACTGTAATTATAGTAAGAAAGCTTCAGAAGGGAAAGCAAATAACTAGGGACACAAACTGATGGCTGTCAAGAATTTCTGGGATCTGGACATCTGTTAAAAAAAATGCAAAGATAATAAATAGTTTGGGATTTTAAAAAAATTATTTAAAAGCTACAAAAAAGAATCAAACTATCATGGCCTCAGCCACAGGAGGAGGCTGAGCATTCATGCCAATAGATCAGATTGCTGCAAAGCAACAGACCATTTAAAACCTTCACTCTCCTACATCTCAGGCATCTGTTTCTCCATTAAGAAAGCTGGACATACTGTCTCTTGAATGACTGAGTGAGAACCTTCTCTTTTCCCCTTCCATTTTTCCATGCAGGTGGATGGAATAACTCCAGCTCAAATGTGTTACAGACAGAGACAGAACAGGCTGCCAGCTGGCTAGAAAGGGGAGATACATTTGCCAGGCTAATGGAAGAAACCTCCAGGTTGTTGAGAGGCATCCAAGGAATGGGCTGCACATGCTCCACAGGGAGTGGGAGCAGTGAAACTCATCAACTTAATTCACCATTGGATTTGTTTTATTATTTAATTCCTAGGTAGGAAAGAGACTTTTATTAACTTCTTCCCCTCCCCTAAATTTCTCCATGTGTCATTTAACCCCATGCAGAGGTAGAGTGGGAGAAGTTTCCCAGACAGGCATAGCAAACCCCAGATATTATGATCTGGGCCCCAGCTCAAGCAAGGTCAGAAGCAGAGAAGACAAATTATCCCAGTAGAAGGACTACTTGCCTGAATGGAAGTCATGATAATGAAAATATTTTAATTTTTGAGCTGAAGTGGAAAACTACAGATCAATAGCTTATCACAGTATTTCAAGCTCTGGTGTGTGGCTGCAAAAGGTGTAGTAACAATGATGGTGAAGACCAGAATCCACAGAGATGCTTCAATTTTCTGAAGTTTGATTTTTTTGTTTTGTTTTGTTTTCGTATAATTTTTTGCTTGTTTATTTTTTCCTGCAATTTTTTAACAGATAAATGTTTGCTTTACACATTTCAGCAAGAAATGATAACGATCACACCATTTCTCTCCATTTGATATGGACATGGCAACTGAAGCACAACACTTCATCTTTACTCCATTGAATACAAAAATCTTCTGGGGGAAATCCCTTGGAGAATCCCCTATGTTAAAGAAAAACTGAAGTCATCACAAGGATGCTCATTGTCCGGTGTCAAATGCAATTACCAAGATGCTTTGTAAAATAGGATGAAGCATCTCATCTGTTTTTACGAGAACAGGTTGCTTTTCCCAATCCTTGGCAACTCAGACTGCTGGCCTGCAGCAAAATTTTTACTGTGTCTACCCAGATAAATTGCATATGTGAAGTAGAGATAACACAGTTATCAGAAGTTGATCTGCACATGAGTGGAATGTGCTCACTGTTGCAGACATGATGATTTTTTATGTGTTGCGGTTGCTTTCTGTGACTGTGTGTATGATTTATCTGGAATTGTGCCAGGGTTCAATATTTAAAAATTGTCATCTGTAATGTCAGGATGGGAAAAAAAATTAAAGAGGCTCTGCTACAATCTATTTGCTGCTGGCACAGCATATGTTAGTGACATTATGTGAGCATCATATATTAAAATTGCCTTTCTGCTAATCACTTGAAGGCATGTTCATGTCAGTGAGAGCAGAATCTGGATGCTTCAAGCTGTTCTTTTTCCCCCCTTGCCTGTTGACTGCAATGAGTATCAGTGCACAAGCAGGATTGCTACCACCTTCTAATCATGAGTTAGCATTGCTCATTTCAGGCAGGAAGTCTCATTTTAGAGAAGAGTCACCACTCTTCTCTAAAATGAAGGGGCTGGAGAATCCTATTTGCAAGTAAGAAGGGGCTGGAGAATCCTATTTGCAAGTGGAAATTCTAATAAATTTCATACACAAGAAATTACTTGGGGATGAGTATTAGCTGGGTAAATGTCCTGATTGAAATGATTTTGTAAAATGCCAGATTTAAGAGATAAAATTCAAATGCAGGGTCCGTAGTTAAATAGCTAAGTCATACCCGACCTTTACATGTGACATCTTCATGTGAACCGTGGTCAGGCTGAGCAGAATGAGGCTGAACAACCTTAATCATCAAAGACCTGAAAAGAGTACCACCACATTGGAGTGATGAGAGGTAAAAGAGAGAAATTTTTAGGGTAAGGTTTGAGATTATATTCTGTAACATGGAATGATGCACACAGAAAAATGAGCAACAACAAAAGTATTACAATTAGAGTGTATTTTCTATCTTCCCATATTTGGCAGGTGACTTTAAGAAGAAAGGGAATGCTTTCAGATGATGGACAACACAGTTGTTCAGCAAAACACCATTTCTCCCAAACAAATTATTGGAAGAAAGTGAGTTAAGCACAAAATTGTTAATTTTCCCTTCATATTAATATTTGTGTTGAGTCAGGGATAGATTAAAAACAGAATCAATTATTCACTTCATTTACAAATTGCATTTACAAGTTGATAAATTCAGAAAGTTTTCACCAGTGTAATCCAAAAGACACCCAAACCAATTCCCGCACAAACCTGTTTCTTTTTTTTTTTTTTTTTTTTTTTTTTTTTTAGCAAAATGGAAGGATATTATGTATCAGAGACCTGGTTTTTACACTGTAAAATAAGACAGAAAAGTGAAGCACAAGTAAATGTTCCGCAGCTTGCAGTCACATTGTGTTAAGAATCACTGAGCAGAAGGATTAAGTTGAAAACTTCAAATTGGATAAATCATTGTGACTCACCTGTGAAGACTTTCTAAGTTGTCATGGCACCTGGTTATTCCACCTAGCAACCTGCTACTTATGTTTAAATTTGCAGAAGTAAGGAAAAAAATATTTCCCCATTACTCTTCTGCAAGTCTGGAATTCTTTTGCATAAAACAGGAGGGTCTACTTCTGCTTCTTTGTAAAGATTAAACTACCTAAGATGAAATAAAAAGTAAAAATAAGTCTACTAGTGAGTCCATGGCAACTATAATTCTTTCTTTACCTTCATCTTTGCAGCTAATCAATCCCTTCTACACTCTGCAATTGGTGCACAGCACAAGTATTCACATCTGTTCCAAGGGGATTGATTCCTCTTGTGGAACAGACATTAGAACAGGCACTTTGATGAGAAAGAATAAACATGAGGATTTCCCAGAGACATAGTCAGTGTGACTGACCATAGCTGGGAGTCAGTTAGCAGCACTCAAGATCAGGAAATAACTTAGAGGGCTTTAAGGTTTTTGTGGAAGAAAAATGAATACATATGGATTTAGAACTCTATCTTGCAGCTATTTTTGTGTGATGCACATAGACAGATCTACCAATTTGAAACTTGTACTGGATTTCCATTCATGCTTCCTTGATTATTTCTTCTGAATTCAAATTGGGATTTTATTCTTTCTTAATTAAAAAAGAATGTGAAAGCACAAGCAAGGTTTCGGTATATTGTCATTTTTGACAACATTGCTAATTTTCTTCAATTTTTAGAAAAAAACCCAGGCCTTTATGTAATAACCCTCTAATACTAGCATCTAGAGTATACAGGAATTCAGTTTCCTGCTCTAGTTTTTAGTTATGAAAAAGATTGACTGATTTGTTTTATGGTGGTATTTGTTGCAATCTTCCTGCTGCCTTAGTGAAGGTTAGCAATTTTCCCCTTTTTGCAGCATGATAAATTGTGCCACTAGTATAACTATCAACACATCACTGTTTTGTGATAGTTGAACTTCTGTTCTGGAATCTAGCTTAGGGCAAACAACACAAATACATCTGCTTCAAAAAGAAATGAAAAGTAATAGTGATTAGTGTCAATGTAAATAATAATACTGACTTTTTTGAAAAGAAGCAAATTTGAAAAAAACTCAATTTTGAAAGTGTGGAAAAAGCAAAACCACAAATATAATCTACCTCAATTTTCTAAAGAAAAGTTGAATTAACTACTACATGTTTGCTTTTTACAGTTGTATCACCAAATACAGAACATCAAATCTTCATCTTTTGAAGCAGAAGCTCAGTTATCTAGAAGCCTGGAATTCTGTGCATCCTAGAACTTAACTCAGAATCCTTGCATGTAATCCATGCTATTAAAATAGTACATGAAATTTAAAAATATTTTACTAAAAAGCAACTAGGATTAATAACACTTCTCATTTGAAAACTCTAACCTCAAGCAGATCTCACTGATTCCTTTGCTGCTGATTTATCCCAAGAAAACCTCAAGTTATCCTTAGCTAAACAGAAGTTGTCCAGAGATGATGGCTCAGTCTGAAATCAATGGACACTGAATGAGCAAAGTGAAAAAATGGAATATGGTAATTATAATTACATTTTGGTTAGCAAACTGTAGTGAGTTAGTGTCTTTATTTAGACATTTATAGGGTGATTAAAAAGATTTAATGTAAGTCATATTACAAATTAAAGACCTAACTCCAAGTAAGTTTAATTGACTTTAGAATTCTACATTTAAGGGAATTTTCCCTCCTAAAGAAAGAAGAAACAAATACCATAAACACTGTTATGAATTCCAGACAAAGAAACAATACGTGGGTTTTTACAATACCCATGTGTACTGAAAACAGTAGGAATAACAAGTTTGGCAGAAACAACTCTATTGTATTTTTTTATGACAACATGGTAAATATCCCATGACAATTTTTGCTAATTTCTTCTTCATTAGGTAACACAATTTCATCATTTTCAACTACCTCTACAGAGGCACAGGAGTTTTGAGAAAGATAGATTTTATTTTTCAGTGTCTGTTTTTGAACAGAATGTAAAGAGTAATTTTGCCTCACTTTGAAGTGTTCTGGCAAATTCTGACAGAGTACATTTCCAGAAATTTACTTCAAACCTTTGTTATTCATGGGTCTATTTGTCTATGAAAAAGAAGCTTTCTTATTTTCACAGGGATTTACTTCTTCATTTTTTTTAAGGGAAAACAAGGGAGGAAAAGTAAAATGCAATTGAAGCACACCAAAGTGCAGTATTAACAGAAGACAGGTTACATTCACTGGCTTTGCACTTCTAAGCTCTTTGGAGGAGAATGTACAGTGTTACAAAGAGTACCTAAACTCCCCAGTGTTTAAATTGCATGCCTGCTGAGAACTACAGACAGGGTGGCAGCTTCCCCTAACCAGCTTGCTCAGCAGGGATTATACATTTAGGGACTATCTTCAGCACAGAAAGACTTTATACATATAAGTCCTATTGAAACAGCCAGCCTAGGATAAAAGTTCTGCTTATGAAATCCTTTGGTTTAAAAAAAGTGCTTGGACCTTCTCCGAATTCTTTATAAAGCTGAGTTTGCACTGTGTATCTCAGTGAAGCCAAAGAAAATTGGAAGTAGCTTAAGGAGACCAGGATTAGAACCTGCATATGCAGGACTTTAGCCTTGCTTAAAAGTCTGAATGAGTTTATTTTTCTGACCAATTGTAAAGTCTGTTTCTCCACCTTGCACTTCCACTTTCTGGGAAATTAACCTAAGAGACTAGCTTAAAGCATTGTCTGAAACCAAGGGCTAAGGGAGCCAGCTCCAGGGAAAAAAAGTTTTTCTAATTTACCCTAAAAAAAGATGAAGCCTTGTATATGAAAACTCTTCTTTTCTACTTTATTTTATGTATTCTAACGTCCCACATGAAAAAAACCCTGGCTTGCTCGGTATAAAAATGATTGAGCAATCTCTTGTATCCCATATTTGAAAGCTTTACCTAAATAAGTGTTTTGAAACTCTTAGTAAAAAGTTACAGGCATATATAAAAAAATAAATTATTATCACAGTAAAATGGATGAACAAATGTGACTGTTTGGAACTTTCCAACAAAACATCTTTTCACTGGAACTGCATAGTTCCTTAGAATTAAAAACTCATTAATTGTTTTGATTTTGCTAGATAGTTTTTAAGCTTGTTATAGACTTTTGGACTAAACATGATTCCAAAATAGCTAGTATAGAAAATATACTATATTTCTTTGTGTTCAAATATCTGGATGATCTAATATTCTTCTGAGATCTTTCCTATATCTTATTGATTCATATATCTCATGTTTTAAAAACCCTGTACTTTCTGTAACAGACATTGCCAAGTAACCAATTGTTTTGGATGTGTCCTACATTACAGGAACCGTTTTATATATAAGTCAGTAAGTAGGATGATAATGAACTAAACCAATCTTTTAGTTTTATTTCTTTTTAATAGATTTCGCAAAAAACAAACAAACAAAAACAACAACAACAACAAAAAAACTCCCCAACTAACCATTTGCAGTTTCAGTTTTATTTTTTGGTTTATTTGAGAAAAACAAATTGAATAACTATGAAAATTTAAGACATTAGAAAAGTTAAGCCATTCAAAACCAGATTATGTTTAGTATAAAAAAATCCTTGTTTTAAATGGTTTTGGTTTTGAACACTATTGTATTTGAAAGGGTGGAAAGGGCAATAGAAAACGTGCTAATAAGACAAAGATTTCATATCATAGCAGAGAAAGCATTTTTGAACTACTGCATTGAAATTCATGCAGCCATTCTAATTAAATTTTGTAGGTCAAGACAAAACTATTCTCCTTCCATTTTTCTATTGCCAGACCTGGTTCTCTGGTGTTTATTGCTCCCTTCAAGGTTTATCCCTCCCCCCTGTCTAATACAGGCCTCAAATGATGTAATTTTTCTGACGGCTATGTAGTATGAAGATACCAAAATAGATTTAAATTGCCTTTCTCTAATAGTGGTTAGATTCTAAATGGAACAAGTTGATTAGAAGTAGATTTTAATAAATTCATTAAAATAATAGTGAAGTCTAGAAGCAATAGCACCACAAATAGTTCTAATAATTCTAACTCTGCCAGAAGCTCTTAGAAGGAACTGTCAAAAGCTGCCAATTCAAAACAAACATTGATGTGTGAATGCAGAAAGACTTAGGTTTACGTGGTTTAAGGCATCACCACTACTCATTTATCTTCACAGGTCTTACTAATAACACCAAGGGAAATCTGTGCTGCTTAGAGGTAATGTTACAGAAGGCTGTGCTGCCATTCAGGAAGATCTGGACAGGTTGGAGAGTGGGGCAAAGAGGAACCTAAAGAAGCTCATGAAAGGCAAATGTAGGGTCCTGCACTGGGCAAGAATAACCCCATCCACCAAGACTGGCTGAGCTGCTGGTGAGTGAGGCACATCTGAAGTGCTGTGTGCCATTCTGGGCTCCTCAGGACGAGAGATTTGGAGCTCCTAGAACAGGTTCAGTGGAGGGCTACAAGGATGATTAAGGGACCGGAGCATCTTTCTTACGAGGAACTGAGCCTGTTCAGCCTCAGGAAGAGATGACTGAGCAGGGATCTTGTCAATGTACACAAATATCTGAAGGGCAGATGTCAAGAGGACGGAGCCAGTCTCTTTCCAGTGGTGTCCAGCTACAGAATAAGGGACAATGGGCAAAAAAGTGCAGTACAGAGTATTTCATCTAAATATGAGGAGAAAAGTCTTTGAGGATGGCAGAGCACTGGAACAGGCTGTCCAGGGAGGCTGTGGAGTCTCCTTCTCTGGAAATATTCAATCCCTCCTGGACACAATCCTGTACAACGTCCTCTAGGATAAACTGCTTTAGTAATGGGGTTGGCTTCGATGATCTCCAGAGGTACCTTCTAATCCCAACCATTCTGTGGTCCTGCGCTAACTGAAACAGTAAAAGCTGCATGCTTCTAAGAAGAGAAACAGAGACAAGAATCTGACAGACCATAATCCACCAGACAGAATTTCTCTGTGTCCTTCGTTTCCTTTCTTTCTGTACTATCTCCTAGGTTGTTGCTTTTTGTGGTTTTTTTTTTTTTTCTCAGTATGCATCTCTTTGTACCACAATAAATACTTGAAAGGATGGTTAACAACAGGAATAAAGGATAGTTTAATAACTAGATTGCAAATGATTTACAAAAAAGCATTTTCCCATCTTTACAGTGGAAGAGAATCATTGCTTTAACATTTAGCACATGGCATTTTGGAGTACATTAAAACCAACTACAAAGCTAACTTTCAGCTGGGAAAATGGGAATAATTTGCATGCCCATGCACCGATATATTTTAACTGTCTTAGAGCATTTAGAGATGCTGTTATATATATATATATATATATATATATATATATATATTTACTTTTAGCAAGAGAATTTAAATAAAAAAGGAAAAAATGTGACTGAGAAAGTAAGTAAAATTCATATTTAATTATGTTTTTGGGTAGCTAGCAGCAAACTAGTTACAGAGATAAATGGCAGGTGTTTTGTGTTTTTCCATTTACACACTCATAAGGACTTAGTTGAGTAGCATGCAGTTCCCTTACTGCAAATTATATCCTAATGGATGTGAAAAAAGGACAAAATAGGGTTTATCATAATTTTTTCATTTTCTGATTTTAATAATTTTGATTGGTAGTCATTGATCTTTGGAGGGCATTGTTTATATGAATATCAAATATCTTATTCAGTTTTCTTGATTTAATACAAAGATAGCACTTCTAATTAAGCCATATAACAGAAACCCCTTTTCTAGACATGCCAAATGTTATTCTGATCCACTCCTTAATGAGGATTGTACTTAATTATGACCACCTAGATTTATTAATTTTTCCAACTGGATGCAAATCCAAACATAATTTCCCTTAGCTGGTTTATATCATACCAATAAAACTGAGGTTTCAGGACAGGAGTTCATGGCTTCCCCTCACAACATTAAGTGGGCTAAAAAACATTGTACATTTGTACATGAAGAGAGGTGATTTATGTGTTCTTTTTCTTTTTAGCTGAAACAAAGCTGTTAATGTCAAAAGAGGAGTTGTCAGCCAAACTATATATTTGTCAAATGAGAACAATTTGAAACGCGCAATCGTGTAAGGGTTCATTTCAATTATCTGTTGCATACTGTCAGTAAATTAAAATTTTCTGTTTGCAGCTGCAGTTGATGGTGATCACAAAGGCAAGGCGTTTTTACCTGGTGGCCACGTCTTGTCCTGCTGATACAGCATTTCAGTGTAACAGCTGTTCAATGCATAGATTCCCAAAGTCATTGTCTGAAGTGGTAGAGAAAAAAATGCACTTAATATTCTTGTTAACTAACAGTATGAACCACATTTATATATTTTACTGATCATTTAACATTAATGTACCCTTATTTGTGGCTTATTTGGGTAACTTCCAGGTGTTATCTCATGGCTAGTATGTTGCAGTTAAAAAATACAGGTGCAGGTATAGCAAATTATTTGTATAAAATAAAATAAATAAAATAATTGTATGTATAAAAATACTAAATTTATCATAACAATATCAGGGGAATACATTTATAAAAAATAGCAAAGGGATAAATAATGAATAAATTTGTGTATTAAGTAAATATATATATATAAATGTATGTATGGAACAAGAGGAGAAAAAGGCAGTATGTCAACATCATGTATATTATTATCAAAACTAACTGCAATAAGCAAAAACTGCTTTATCTTTGTACTATCCAGAATATTATAATTCTTTTTGTTTTCGGGTATTCGTGAATTAAATCAGTATTCAGTGCTCTTGCTGATCCCTTCTAAGATAATTTATGTCAGGTGAGAAGTCTGGAAATTAGATAATTTGTGAACTGTAGTGTATAGAGCATCAGTTTTTACTTTTATTATCATTAATTCTTTATAATGAAAACTTATTGAAAGTATTTGTTTAGACTGTGTTCTGTGTTTTAGCCTTAGGTCTATTCTGTGCCATTTAACATTATCGAATGTAAAACTTAGTCTTTTGCAAAGGGAGGAAAATTACCCTGGTGAGTTTATTTAAATTAGCATCATTTATAATGATTTCAAGTTCCTTTGAAAATTGGTCATCTGTACATGAAAGATAAATTTTTTAACTCCTTACCATTTGGTGAAGTATATTAATTCTTTATTCCAGAAATATCAACAGTAATACATGTAAAAATAAAATTAATATATAAGCAAATAAAGACGTGACCAGACCTTACATAACTGGGAACAGCATTAGCACATGCTGCCAAACTTTAGAAGTTCATGGTTGGTTTACCTTATTTAAATCAGTAGCAAAGAAATGCAAACTCACAAAAACAAGTGTGCTTTCCCCCTCTCCCACTTCAAATCATAAGCACGAGTGCATCCAGGTCTGCTAAAAGACCCTAGTACACCCTTGTCATGGAGTCCTGTTAAACCACATTCACATTTAACACTGAATTCCGTTAACACTCTGGTTTGTATCAGTAAAATACATCATCCCTCCTCTCTTGTGAGTGAAGTGCAGCACTGCATCACTGCAACACACCCCCAGTCTGTAGGTAGCAAAGCATGTATGATAAACCAGGTCTGTCTTCTCTTTATTGTTATTGGAGAGCTTTTCTAAAACTGGATGGCTTGCTCCAGGGATATAGCCCTCAAATAAAATTTTCTTTTTTTCTCTTTAGGCATATTTCTTTTCAGCCTCTGCATGCCTCGGTTACCCTAATAGCACTTAACATGTCTGTTGCAGGTTGAGCTCATCTTTTTTATTACAGTGATCACAGGTGCACACAGCCTGCCACATAAGGTCTTGCTGATGATGTTGTACAACAACACTTCTGTTTTCTTATCTGCACTTTGCCTCAAGCATCTCAGAAGTATGTTGACCTTTTTCTGAGGTACATCACATTTATAACTCATAATCATCTTCTGGTAAGTTAATACACCTATTTCTTTTCGTCCTCTCCTTTTCAACTAAAGACACTGCAGATTATAACAGAACTTTTTCCATTATCCTATAACTTGATGCATTAAATCTCTCCATTTTCATTATTGCAGTACTTTTTTCCATTCATTTTTTTGTGTAATGTGGCTTTAGCTCAGGTTCATAGCTCTCAATTTGTCATCCTTAAAAAAGACTCAAGCTAATAGCAAGAAGTTGCATGCTTACAAGTATGCTCTTACTTGAATGCGACTGAGACAGGAAGGAGATGATTCACTCTGAATTCTTTTTGTTCTAATGAGTTAATTTTTAATTCATTTGCAATCATTTCTCAGGAACAACCTCAAAAATGAAGCCAATACAAGAAAACATTCTTTATAAATAAGAAAACATTCTTTATAAATACTCTTTGGTGTAAGGGCACAGGCAGACAACTTGTATTTAAAAATAAGAACATCAGCCATGTTGAGTAAGTTAATTTTATATCTTGAGTACCAAATAGCTTCCCAGTTACCACAGCATACCAAATGGATGTTACCCAGAAGAAAATAAATAAGGAAAATAAACAATATATATGGATATATATTTCTGCTATCAATATGAACCAAGATTCTCTTGAAGGACTTGTTATTCATACATGCATTTCACTGCATCTGGTATACCCTGCAGTGAAATACCATGAAACTCACATTAGGAAAATTCAGACATTTTATGAGTAATATGCTAGGTGGGTGACAAGCCTGAAATTATTCTGTACCACAGTGATCACAAAAATAAACCAAATCTCAACCAGTGTTGACCTCAAAAAGTTAAAGACTATATAAATATGACAATGGTTTGAAGCTCTTATGGTTTCCAGGGTAAGAAAAACATAAGAAAGGCAGTAACAAGCAGAAAAATAGAAAGGAAATTCAGACTCCCAGCTGTGATCAGCATTACGCTTTTTTGCGAGATTCCATGGGTTTAGACTGCGGTTGAGAACTTGGATAATTTCAAATGGTTTGAGATTCTGTACAAAATATTTAATGGGGGCATTACTGAGAGATTTAGCTAAAAAGTTGTTTTGCTGGGTGCTCACCCAGTCTCCAAAGCTGAGAAGGAATTTTTATGTTTGATTTCTTTTCTTCCTCTTTTTATTTTTTTTTTTTTTTTGGGTATTTACTATATATAGCATTCTAGTTAATCTACAAGCATATGTTGCAAAACATAAAGCAGTGATGTATGCATGTTTATAGTCAGCAATTTCAACTTTATCTGTGTTTTGTAATAATGCTCCCATTTGTAGTTGGTGATTTTTTTTTTTTTTTTTTTTTCTTAGCAATTTGGTGGAACCAGGTCACTAAACTGAAGGATGATTAGGAGTCCAGATAAAGCCCAAAAGCACTAATGCATCAGCTCTTCCTACACTGCCATATGGGTGCTGTCTACCAGCTTTTTCTGCCATCTGCATTCTTTCACTCTTGAGTCCTTGACCTCCCTTCCAAAGAAAGCATCTCAGCCCACCACCCCAAGCTTCTGACCAGCTGCAATTGCACGGGCACAATGCCACATCTCACTCAGATTGCTGCCTTTTTTAGCATAGAGGTTTCAATATCAAAAATATTTGCTAATTCAACCTTGCTTCTCTTTTAAAAACTTTTTATATGTCTGTTTTAACAGAAAGAAATGTAAGAGACTCTTAAATTGTGTCCGTCTATTTCTTACTATCTCATCTATAGCAAGTTTTAAAATATGCCTCTTTTTTGGTGGTGAAATAAAAATTTACTTTTTGGGCAGCAAAATAGATTATAAACATAACTGAGAGAGAAAAGTAATTATGGAGGGGATTCCAATTTGGCACAAGAAATGCAACATATCCAGGGGACTGTGCCAGTGAACAATGAAAGTATTGGTGCCAATGAATCTTGTAATGTTGTCATTAAGCCTACTTGTTATTGTTTATCTTCTGGTTGATCACCATCATTTGTCATCCAATTCCTAGCAAAGCATCACATGGCACTCCCAAGTTGATTTCTCACTGTATGATTACTCAGTGCTGCGATTGCTGTCTGCTTGTGGCTGGACTCAGGCTGAAAGTTTGGCTGCTGTGTGGGGCTTTAGGTAACTGCCAAAATGTGTCATTACTACCAGTTTAATCCTCATAGAGATTTTTGAAATTTCTTTAGATTTTACATTTGCTTGCCCTCAGGAGTCTCTTTATAGGTACTATTTTTCTTTATTTATAGGGAAGCTTTGGCTTAAGTCAAAAGACAGACCTGTGTTTGCAGGGGAACCATTCAGAGGAGGTTGACTCTATGTGGTACTCTGTTTCTCCAGTGAGATAATGTTGCTCTTTTGCATTTATCTACATGTTCAAATTTGCCTTACCTTTTCAGGTGAAAAAAAAAAAAAAAAATCCAGCCTACCCAGGAAGACTCACTGCTGTAAATGAACAGTGGGCTTCTTATCAATTTTTAGGAAAGGGCAGAGACTGACCCTTAAAAATACATTCCCTGAAAACCCAAAACCTCTACCAACTTTCAGCCTTCACAGTTGGAAGTTGTTCTTATGAAACCCTTTAGAACTGAAAGAGAAAAGAAGGTTCTTTTCCTCACATAGTCCCTGACAGTAAAATGTTCTGTAGCTGTGAGGTTGGTCCCAGAGCTAGAGTCACTCTAGAAATGGAACGGCAATGCATACACACACACACACACATTTGCATGTAAATATATCAGTAATGAACTTGATATCACCTCTGCTTCAAAATTCCCTTTTGCATTGTGGTTTGGAAAAAAAACAAGGGGATTTTCTGCTACTCCACAGTTGTTATTTTTAAGTAAAATGATGGCTGGAGCATTTCATCCATACTTACACCCATAAAAATTTGTCCTTTAGTATACATATTAAAGAGGTTTCAGCAGAATCCCAGAAAATAAAAATTATTAGAAGAACCACTCTGCGTAACAGTAATATTGAATCATCTCTTCACAGGTGTTGCAAAGAATACATCAATGAATTTTTCCCCAATAAATCAGTGTCAGGCAGAGGAAAGTTGCAGGAAGTGGAAATGAATTCACATAGGTAAAACCCATGTTGCCGAGATTGTCCATTGACAAGAGTAGGATGATTCTAGAAAAATGAGGACAACTTTTGGAACAAGACATAAAGTGAAATGATGAAGAGAGATGGAAAGTTTCATTGGAAACCAATATTGGAGGTAAATATTAGAGGATTTTTTAGGAATCATGGTTGGATTTAGCAAATTTCTCACAATAATGAATATTTTATAACATTCTCAAGATTTTTTAAAAGAAAATAAGAATTATTTCTTGACTTCTTAGTTTCTGAGGTTTTGAAATATATTAGAATTTAATTTTCCCAGCCTTTTAATACTATTAGGCATCAGTTTTTTGTTTTTTTTTTTTCTTATAGCAGATATGATGATTTAAATTTATTTCATCAGGAGCTCAAAATTGCAACAACTGTCAGGAGAAGAAATTTATAAAAATTTATTTGCATCTTCTGATTATATTCTTCTTCATTTCTAGTTAAAAATTAGTAATCTCCTCTCACCTAATTGCAAGTGAGTTAATTAGTTATCTTGCTTAGATGCATTTATTAAATATAAATTATGAGCTACAGCATTGCTGTCAAAATTATCTTTGACATAGTATTGTAGCCTTAAGTCTCAGTTTTGTATCACAAGACATTCGTGAAGCCAATATTCCATTATCCACACACAAATAATTTTATGAACGCTGGTCTTTACAAGGACATCCTGTTCTTCTAATAATGAATTATACACATTTTATTATCAATTGTGATTTAATTTTATAACCATTGCATTAAGACTGATTAGTTTTAATATCTAAAGGATTGGTATTCTCTAACTGACTTCTTGCCATGTTTACAAACCTCAGAACAAACATGTAAGGAAAGGAAATTCTGCAATTTATATCAATTTTGTTTAATTCATCCTTAAAAATATAAAGTTTCAATTGGAAAAAATTCATTTCACTGAAATGCAAGTACTTTATTGTGTCATAGATTCATAGAATCTTTTAGGATGGAACTAGGATTGTTAAAGTGAAATTTGTCACTTTAGATTGTAATCACAAGGGTTGTTTCACTTAAATCTGAATTAAGCCTTAAAACCAAATTTTAATTTAACATACTGTTGAGTACAAACAAGCCATAAGTATGGGGCTGCTTTTATGGAGAAATTCCATGGAGAACTGTTTTGGATGGAATTACATCCAAGAAAGTTGTTTGACAAGTCCATTATATAATGAAATATAGGCCCATAAGATGTTAAGAATGTAGCAGAGTGGGGTTTTTTTTCATAAAGATACGCAATCCTCTTAAGTTATGCCTGTTTGCATCTCCATTATCCTTTCTCCAAGGAGCTCGTGGTTTCTTCCCATCATTACTAGCAAGTAAGTGGCCCCAAGGTGCCTTCTGCCCAATGACAGAGGGATAAAGAGAAAGCAGAGCCACGAAATTTCTTTCTCTTTTTCATGTAAAATGCGAAATGTGTATACAAGGGTCTTTGTGTGTAGATAGATGTGCTTAGGTGGGAGCCAGGAAAAAGAATAAAGAAAACAATGTCTTCTTGGACATTTAATTAGTTAACAAAGCCTTCTAAGTTATTCTAACCTATATATGTGTTTAGGAGCAACTTTTGAAACATAAAAGCTTTATTTCTTGTCTCATTCTTTAGGTTATAGACTTTACTCACAGTACATACTATTATTTCTATAGCAGTAGTTGTAACCTGGTTCAGTAAGAATCATTTAATATTAGGGAGAAAGTAAGAGCCTCTTTACCTATTATATATTCAGTAGGAAAAGACCGGCTTTCTCAGAAGAAAATGAAAAGTTCACTCTAAGTTTTAATTAGAGGAACCTATGAGGTCCGAATGGCTCAAATAAACTGCACCAAATCCAGTTGAACTTCTAAACCAGTACTACTACTGAAGATTAAATCATCAGTAAATTCCCATCCTTTTATGTTGGCTGAAGAAAAATAACATATGGATAAATATATCATAGTGTCTGTCTGTCAGTATATTTAAAGAAGAAAAGGAAGACTTATAAAATAGAATGAAAAATGTGTTTGCCAAACTCCTGGAGTTCCTCTCCCTCCTTTCCTTTTCTGCAATGCTTAAGAGAAGAAAAGGATTTAGTAAATCATGATTATCTTTTGAACAGTCTACTACATCTAGATACTCCTTGATGTGTTATACATTTGTAGCATATTACATTATAGCATATATTTAAATGCAGCATTTTATTGTGCTAGACAAAGAAGACATGGCCATTATAACAAATAAAATGCATTTAGTTCTGCTGTGCATTTAGCTTGGGAACAAAGTAACACTGCAGTGTTTTTCCCTCCCTTCTTCTTTGCATGTTTCCTTGCATCTACCAATAGTTTATTTGGCATTTATTATCTCAAGCATTCTGCATGGCATCTCTTGAGCTACTTTAATCAACAGTTTAATAGGAATATTTGAATCGTAACATAAATAGTGGAGTGTACGTATTCTTTGCTTTCCAGTACTACTTAAACTGTCATTATCTTCCCTTTGGATCCCATCTGACACATAAGCCATAACTAGGCTGCATATATATGTAGATTTACAAGTCCTAAACTGTAGGCTATAGAGTGTACAAGCATGTTGAAATTAATTTATGGTCTAAGAAAAATAGAATATTTATTCAAGCAGCTGGAATTAAGTTTCTCATTTATAATTGAAACACATCACTAACAAGACTGTTTAAAATTTCAATGGGCAGCAAAAGAATTTTATGAACTATACTCCCTGATAAGTACTAGACTTTATAGATTTATCTCACTGTATTACAGAGGTTTTTCATTTATAAGTAGTTCCATCTTCTTACCTAGCAACCAGTTGTTGTCATTCCTGCATATCTAAGATATTGTAAATTGTTTCAAATTTTACAGATAAGTTTTTCACCTAGAATTTTTCAACATGCTAATGTGACTTGCATTCCAATGGACTAAGGAATAAGTGTCACATTCTCCCTGAAACACAGTGTTGTGGCTTAGGAAGGTATTCACCAATTCAGAGTACTTATGAAAATCAAAGGCAAACAACCGTCTCATAATCTCTTTGCCTTTTGTTACCAGGATAGATAAAACACTGCTGAACTGGTTTCTGGACTGTGGGGATGCAGGAATTGTTTTATAGGTTTTAGCTATGAGTTTAAGATATTTTTTATTGTAACTTTAGTGTAGTTTTAGTTACCCTGTTTGGGCCTCCTATCTTGGAATTTGTTACTATCATAGGGTTTCTATGACTACTTTGGTCTCTGCCCAGAGACTGTTTCCCATTGGTTCTTTTATGTATTCTTTTTTCCTTTGTCCATCATGGAATTTTATCTCCAAGGTCAAGTACCTTCAGAGAAGATTCAGCCAGCAGTTGGCAGAGTCCTTTGAGACCACTCCCCAATTTACCTCCGATTTGTTAGTGTTTAGGTAATCCTGTTGGCATTTGTTACTTTGCTTGGTGTTATTGGTTGATAACTTGTAACCACCCCTTGCACCTCTCCTGGACAAAACCCCCCTGCAGCCCTGGTTCGGGGTCTCTCCTGAGGCACTGGACCGGAGGCAAAGGGGTTCCCCTGTGACCCCCCAATAAACCTCTGTTCCCTGGATGTCTCTGAGAGTCCCCTCTTTCAAACCACAGCCGTGACAGTGTAAGTCGAGGTGCTGCAGAGCCAAGAACTCACAAACAGATTTTGTTGAGGCGTATCAGAGCTGACCGGGTCCAGCCGAACACGGGCTGACCAGAGAAAGATACGCACCCCAACACTGGACCACTGTTGTTATGGAAGTAAAGACAAATGTGAAGTTTCCAAGAGTAATACTTGGGGAAACACCATTTCCCATCCAGTTTGCTCATAAAAATTTCAGGTATTTGTATTCAGAAGAAGGAGTATTTGGGCAGATCTGTTTTATTCCAAGGCACTTCCTTCTCTCAGGAAACATCCAGAGTAATTTTGTGTCAGGGGAATGGTAAGAATCAATATTGTCAGGAAATCTTGCAAGGTCTTCTAAGCTTTGGGATAACAGCTGTTCAACTGCATGCCATAATTCCTATTTCCACAAATTCTTTTTTCTTAGAGTCAGATGCATTTAAAAGCTAGTTCTACTGTTCCATCACTGCTGCTTGTGATGTTCCAAAATGCTATGACTTGCATAGTAGTGTCAACCACGAAGCCCTCTGTGGCTACAGATTTGTTATAACACATTGCATTTATATTTATCCCAAAGGATACCAAAGTGTATTATATATCAGGCACACAGAAATCTCTTCATCTACCGGTGAATCAAACACCACTGGGGTGGAATACAGCAGATGTTTAACAGCGTAAAGCAGTGTTGCACAACAGTTTTAAGACTGAAAGTGAAAAATGACTTACCAAAATGATACTACAGAAGGAATTTAGGGAGACAGAATGTAATTAAGCTAACTGCAGTTTATACAAGAAACTGATGGTAACATATTATTCTTGCAAAACAATGCTGTAAGATTTTTAGTGAGCTAGAGAGATAAGTTTTCAGTTTTATATCTTACCTGCAAGGCCAAACTTTCAGTGATGGAATGGCCCCTGAAACAATAGTAGATATAGATAGCTGTGAGTATTTATAAGATGCAATTAATGCAAGATGGCCAACTACTGAAAAGAAGAAAGCTAACTCTCTAAAAAGATGATAATAAAACTGACCCTGATCAATAGAAAACCCAGACACTAAACAACAATATCAGCACCAGTCTGGAAAAAATATTTTAGTCTCAGTGAAGTTATTGTGGATTTAAAATTACTAGTCATGTGAACTATCCTAGAACAGAGAATGAAATATGACCTCCAACTGGCAGGCATGTTCTCAACAGTGGAGCAGAATAGTTACAGATTCAAATAACCTAACTCTCTGGTCAACATGACAATTTTAGGTAATAGAATTGTGAGGAGGGGGGACTATAATTAAAGGAAGTAATAACTTCAATAGATGATGCAAATGAGGAGGTCCTGTCAAATAGCTGAGTATAACTGCAGCTGCTATAACTGGAAAATATGTAAAGGCAGCCCAGGAGATCTTGTAAGGAGTCAGCCAGGAAGCCAATCATATACCCAGATGCTATACTGGAAACACAAATTTGAGAGCTTTCCATCTGGGATCTTGCATCTGCCAAATTTGTCACATAAGTGGTCACAGCAGCTAGGTTCTGCGCTCCAGATGAGAGGAAAAGGCACCAAAGGGAGCTGTTTACCACCCCGCAATCAACAAAAAAATGCTGTGCCAACTGAAAGTGTAATCATATCTACAGCAATGTGCTAATGAGCTCTGAAAATGTTTAGCAGAATAAGAGAAGCCTCTAGAATATAGAGAAAACTGACACACTCCACATAGACATCAAATTACATGGTAACATTTATGATTAAAAATCTTCATTAGCCATAAGTTGTCTGTAAAAACAATTAAAACAAGCCAATAGTAGAACTACACTGAATTGCTTAGCTTGATGTGTGGTTCATTCTTCACAGGTAGCTCAATCATTAGTAAAAGCATTCACTCTTCCAACTCTTGCCTGAGAGAGGTGAAATATGAGTTGATTTTTATAATTAAATATTACAAGGTGGGTTGGTCCCTAAAAAAACCCCAAACCCAAGCAACCGAACCCCATCTCCTTCCTTAAACAGCAAAACCCCCAAACAATCGAAAAACCAAACAAATCCCTGAAACCCACACAACAAAGCAAAACAAAAGAGAGATATTTCAATCACTTGATAATTTTGGGTTAAAAATTATGAGTGGTTCACTCAAAAATTTTCTCCTAAGAGGTTAAAAATGCAGCAAGTAGAACTGTCTTGTGTTCTGAGGTGCCACTGTGCTGTGTATGTGTGTGGTAAGAGGGAGCCTTCTCTTTCTCCATCTTTTTCCTAGATTACAAACTGAGGTAAGCCCTGTCTTGCAATGATTCTCTGCAGCGCTGAGCACAGTAAATGTTACAACATAGCTTAGAATCTATAAACAGACAAACAAAAAAATGAACAATCAAAAACCCCAGCGCAGAAACAGGTAGTCCTATGGATATTACAAACCAAAAGAACAGAGTATAAATGATAGTAGTCAAGAAATTAATTTTGACCAAAAGTGATAGACAATCTAGTGCATTTCTAAACAGCATAATTAGAAAATACAAATAAGTGTCATAGGGAGTAGGCACTTGACAGAAGTGGTCAGTAAAACGAATTATGTTGGCAAGTGAATTGGTTGAACCCGTTTTACAATTTAAAAAGGATCCAAAAACAAACTGAAAAGCTTTCTCTTTGGAGATGTCTTAATTATTTGTTAGTTCTCGTTAGGGTAGAGAAAGATTGCCTGAAGATATGGATGTTCTCCTGAACTGACCCTAGTAAACCATGAGGCACACTCTGATACAGCTGATTCATGTTAATAAGGGAGCCATATGAATTCCATTTGTTATTCTTGATAATGTATAGCCTTGGGAAGATAGCAAATTGAGGAAGCTACAGAGTGACAAATCATCCCACTCCTTCTGGCTGTTTGCTCCAGTAGTTCATTAATTTATACAGCAAATATGGGAAATATCAATATATGAGCAATATTAATGTAGTACCACATGTGTGTAAAATATTTATCTGGGACAGCTTGTGATGGTGTGCTCTATGCCACTGTCCTTTCTGTCATTCATCTGAGCCTGAAATAATTTTTCCTCAAATAACAGTATAATTTCCTTCTCTTTCCCCTAACATCATGGTCTGCCTATGCATTGCTTACAGATCTTGCAAGGGTACAGCACAACTTTACAGGTTAAAACCCCTTCAAAAGTGCACTACAACTGGCATAATTGCTTGAGTGATTTCCGAATGTGGAGGACAATGAAGTCTCTCGTGGTTCCCTGGATGAGGGACTGAAACCTGAAGTCTAGGATCTTGACAGATGGAAGTCATTATCTAGCCCATTTCTTTGGACAGTTTATCCAAATACTTCCTTATTTTCCATGCAGACTATTAAATAAATGAGGCTGAATTACAATATGCTAGTTATTGCTTTAAAATTCAGCTAATGAAGCAGAGCAATAATACAAGGCAGGCTTCTTATTAACACACAGAGAATTACCTGTGGAACTATCATGCTTATTTCCTACAAGGATTTTCCTTGGAAAAATATCAAGTAATAGCTAAAGGGGATTGTAACAAATAAAACAAGATCCAAGCATTTGATTGTGTAATAGTTGATTAATGAACAATCTCTAACTGAGATCTGTACGTCTTCTTGAATGCTCTTGAATGTCCATTTATTTTAGACAGGACTTGTTTTGCTGCATTCCATGAGTAAACTAGGCAGTCTCTGATAAAGTTCAGAGTGTTCTTGTTCTAGGAAGATTCAACACTTCTTTGCTGAAAACAAACAGGAATATTCCTCCATCTCTAACACCTCAGAAAGTAATTCTGCTCTGAACTCTTTCTCTTCCTCCTCCATCACCTTTCAAAACATAATGATCTGTGCATTAAAATGATGCACAGAAAGAAGGGTTTTACTGTTTGCTGTGTTATGCAAAGCAGTGACTCATGCAATATTCATTTGCCATTTGCTAACAGATCTTTTTCCAGCACCAACAGATTGCAATAGGTCCATTACCTCAGAGAAATCCTTCATAGGAGCCATGAACCACCACTCAGCAGAAGATGAGTAAACTTCAGTGAGAAATGTTTTAAATATAGTTGCAAAGAGATGCACAATACTAGATACCATGATTTTGAAAAACTCATAGGCTGTAAAAGATAACAAATAGATCTTCAATCTATAGCATAAATTAAAATAGTATGTAGATGGAAGGTGTCATAAATACCACAAACTTGAATAAAAATTCATCTTGTAATAGTGCAACAGGAGGCCATTTTTCAAGAGAACAAGCTTGGTCTTGTAAAACGAATGCATGCATAAGAAAACACCCAAAGAGCTAGAGAAGATTCTGAACATTATAGAAAAGCTGTAAAAAAATAGAAATGGCACTGCACCTGAGAGTCTGTATCACCCTACATCAGAGGCCCAGAGACCAGCACTGTTTTAGATGTTACAGAAGAAATAAAGAAAATCATGAGGGAATTTACTCAGTGGTATTGTGCATTAATGTGTTTGTTGATTAATTTTTATCGTATTTTTTCCTCTGAGTAGGAGCTAATGTAACTTTTAACCTCTATATAAGGTGGAAAGGGCTGTACTTTCCCCACTTAAAATCAGTGTTTATTCTGGAATGACACCGAGATAATATTCTGTGCTTGATGTATTAAGGGTTTTTCCTCAATAAAAGTAAAGAAACACACAGTAAACTTTTGTGTGAATTTTCTTTTGCCTTTTGGGAGATATTTTTTCAGATGTGCATTTGACTTTAACTTATTATGTTGAGACATTTAGTTGAAATTACAGTTTTGTTGAGATTGATATTCCAGGTTCTCTATGTATCTTTTTTTATAGAAAAGAAACCAAACCAAAAACCCAAAAAACCAAAAAACAAAGCCATGACCAGCAGCTTTGGACTATTTTGCAAATGAGATGAATCTACAAACACAGAGGCCGAGGAAGTAAAAATAATATATTCAACATACTAATACTTAAATCAATATTAAAAATAAACATAATTGCTGATGGAATCAGGAACTTGGTTACCTACAGAGAAAGGATCCTGGAGTGACATAGAGGGGGCTGGGTTGAAGGGCAATGAAGAATTTAATCTAGTACAGCTGTCAAAACCAGAAATATCACAATAGTGTTCAGGCAAGGCTGTTAAATGAAAATGGATTCAAATCTTACCAGAAGCCTAAAAAAAAGAAAAAAAAAAAAAAAAAAAAAGAGTATTGCTATATTCACGTTTCACTTCAAGCACTGCTTTCACTTGAACATCCTATGAGTAATATATCTTAAAATTTTATCTGGTCATCATTTTACAGCCACATAGAATGACACAGAATGTTAAGGACAGGTCTTGAACGCTGATCCTGTATTCCTAATGGGACAAAGTTCAATGTCTGTGTGACCTACACAGGTTTATATGTGAACTGCAAGATCCTTAAAAGCATTTTCTGAATATGAAAAGATTCAAAGCTTCAAATATGGATACAACCAGGTCCTGGCAATCTGAAGATGGATGAGTATAGGAAGTACTTAGTCATCAGACTGTTATCTGAATTTTTCAAATGCCAATAATGACTGTAGTTTGAGATTGCTCAGTTCATAGACTATATTTTTAGTTTTAATAGTGATGCAGGTGTCTGAGGAGATAGACACTTCTCAGAGACTGATTAAAGCATATGGGTTTTATGTTTATGGATTCTAGAGCTGGTGTCAATAGTCAGTGTTTTTGAGATTAGCTGCAGAGAAGGGCATAAGGAACCCATTTTGAGGTGCCCTATTGATTTTGTGTGTAACTTGTACAAGAAAGTGCTGTCATTCAACAAATTTAGGCCACAAATCAAACAAACTTTTGTGTAAAAACTTGTTTTCAAATTATTTTAAACACAGTGTCCCTGTTTTCATTAATTTTAATTATTTTTAAAGTTTTTAGTTTTTTAGCCAGCATAAGTTCAGCAAATGGTTCAGTCCTACACCCTAAAAGCAATTCCATGTGTGTGTCAGCACAGGCAGCCAGACAGAACAACCTTGACTCTTTCTGGATTTAATTCAAGGAAACCATGCTCATCAATTTGGAAGTGGGAACAACAGAAATCATTATTGTAAGAAGATTTTTAAGCTAATAAGAAAACTAACAAGAAGACAATAGATTTTATTCTGTATTGTGGATGTAAAGAACTCCCAGTATTCAACATGGAGTTTGACAATGAATGGTACAGGTACAATTTAAAGAGGTAGAATACAGCATGATAACGTGATAGTGCAAAAGGTCTAGAGCATTCAGCTCAGCAGGCAGACTCCACAGGAAGTTAGCAAAAAATTCCTGAGTAATTCTCACCACAATGAGAAAAAATTCATAGTCAAACTTTATCGCAAATCTTAATAATTTTCCCTTAAAAATATCAACATTATAAGATCCCTTGTACAGAAAAATCTATAAGGCGATAAAAAGAATTTAGAGTAAATTCAGGACTTTTGATCATCTCTGTGAAGAAATATATGCTTAAATTCTTCCAAAGCTAGCGAGAGTTGCCTCTGTCGAGCATGATGAGCTGAAGATCAAATATAGAGTAAAAAATTTACCTGGCAATTGCAGGTGAAGAGGAAATTTAGCATTCATTCCATTCCTTCACTTGAAATTGCTTATTTTTGCTGTGTGCTATATTAAGTACTCCAAGCTACTTCTTCTGTTGCTAAATGTCAGCAGCAGCAGTGCTGTTACACGTAAGATCATCTCTGCCTGAAAGTCAGTGACAGGCTTATTTGAGGTTGTAAACAAAAGTCACACCTACTATATTTCCCAAACTAGTTTATTACAGAATCACAGAATATTCTGAATTAGAAGGGACCCAGAAGGGTCATTGAATATGAATTCTAGCCATGAATAGGACATTCCCAAGAGTCACAGAATGGTCCTGAGAACACTGCCAGGTCAATCCCCAAGAATCACACTGTGTGCCTGAGAGCTGTTACTTAGGAGAAATATGAAGTATCAAATATGATTATAGGTTAATATTAAAAAGAATGAGTTGTAAAGTGTCTGTCCCATAATGATAGATTGCTAAAGCCTTTTTCAGCAAGTATTCTGACATATAAACCCATTTGTGAAATTTACTACAAGATAATGCAAAGAAAAGAAAATAACAAAAAAAAAGTTAATTTTGGAATAAATATTTACATAATGTTGTTAGCATATTATTTTGTGGGGGTTTTTTCAGTATTCATAAGAAAACTGTTGTTAGCCGTTCACAGTGCCGATAACTTCCTAAATTAACTGTATGGAATGCAGTATAACTATTTCCTCAGTTTCTTTAACACAAAAATGGAAAACAGAAAAACAGATAGGCTTTATAACATATCTAGATTTCTAAGAAACTGAATCCTAGACCAATTAATTGATAAGAAAGTTAATTTCCAAATCGAGGACCCTCACAGATAATCTGACAGCCTTGCTGCTTACATTGAGAGTGTCAAGGTCAAGTGCCTGCTGCTGCCTACAAGTGTCCAAGTCTTAAAACATTAGGGGATTTATAGGCTAAATAAAACACCATTAATTTAATCAAAAAACATTTAAAAAACCAGTATAGATCATGTAACTTGTACTCTGAATATATAGCCCATCTTTAAAATGATGTTTTTGAAGATAAATTAGCCAGTGTTGTAAAGCACTGTAACCGTAGTAATGAACATCACAAAAAATCCATTTAAATAACTATTCATTTTGTATTCAGAACAAGTTTTCAACAGAATGAAGTGTAGCCTCAGGTTTAATTTACATTGAACAACTACTTATTATTTTATTTTCTTTCACTGTTCCTTTAGCAAACACTGACCATCAATTTCTTTGAAAAAATATTATGTAGATAGTAACAAAGCTGTTGTGCTGAACACCAAATGCAGGTGTTGTTTCCACTTTTCCTTATTGACCTTGCATTTCTGCTGTCTTTAACATTATTTTTTTATGTACAGTCATAATTTACATATGCTTTTTATTGTGTGTAAGATTATTTGGAGTCTACTAAACATCATAAAGTCTAGTAATGGCCTGAGAGTAAAATGGAGCAATAATAGCTCTTCCTGGACATTAGAACCCAAAATGAGGAAGAACCCAGCAATACTAAATGAAAGGGCCTAGTGATATAAATCTGACATGGTAATGAAAGGCAGAAGTGAGAGTGGTGCCAAAAACCCTCATGATCTCAGAGAGATGATTGTGGTAGATTTTTCTACTCTGAGGAATTGTGGAGACACAAATTCTGTATTTATAGAGCTTTGGGTATGGCCTGTAAGTAGTATGTAATGGTAACAGGTTCCATGTGGGTGAGATATGTACATGTCTGTGCCTGACAAGTTGTTACATTTTTGTTCAAAAGATAGTTTTGTGTATTATCATTTCTAATTTTAGTTCTTGGTTCCTTGATGTTAATTGTTTGGAATAGTATTTGAACTAAGGTAGGCCGCATGTATTTCCCTGGCCTAGCTGTACACAGTAAGTGATTAGTTCTCACAACCACCACTGTGAAACTGGTGTGTGGTGTGTTGTCTGAAGATGTAAAAGGTGTCAACATCTGCATGCTGATTATTGTGTTCCAGTGCCATGGCTGTCCTGTGACAAATTGGTAGAGAGTGCAGGCAATTCCTACTTCTCCCATGTACATTACTATTTTCCTCTTCATCTCCAAATACAGACTTACGTACAAGAAAAGTCAAAATACAAGAGCTTAGAAGGAAATAAAACAGGTTATGCCCATGCAACCACAATGAGTCAGTCTTTGGAAGAATTTCTTGCAAAGGAATTCAAGGCAAGAAAGCCAATAAATAACACTGGAGACAGGCAATGTCAAGTGCATTGTCAAGGAAAAGGTCATTACTTCATTGCAAGCACTGACTTAAGGGATAGACAAGCCAGTTCTGCCTCATATCAAGCAGCAAAAGACAAAATTTACAAAAAGGGTAGCAGTAGTCATCAGAGTAGTCAGTGTTAAATGGTACCAGTCACTCAATGATTGTAACCACATCTGGTACCAATTCTTGCAATTGTCCTCACAGATTTAAAACTTGATGTTCATCTTTTCTGGACAACCTACACCTGCTAATTATGTTATGTGATCTGTGGACTCCAGGATGTGCCAGCACCCATTCCTTCCTGACAGCAGCAGCCAGGCCTGTGGCATGCTGGGGTCTAGGAGGCCTCTCCGACCAGCCTGGAGGATGCAGCTGCTCTTCAACTCTGCAGGTTCAGCCAGCAGCAAAGGTGAATGTGTGCTCCTGAATGACACTTCAAGTACACCGATCACACAGCATTTAACAAACCACACAGGCCCCACAGACAGAGCAGGACCTTCATTGCCACCAATGTAAATATATAAAAATACTAACAAAAACAGATGCTGCTGTCCAGCAGGTCGGTGTTAGGATGCACTAAAGAAAACACACCTTCTCTGGCTCTCTACACTCACAGGCACACTCATGTTCACCTACAAATCCCATGAATTAGCACTGGCTCTAAATTCTTAAACATTACTACAGAATATGCAAGGAGCACCTTACTGTTATTAAGGTTTTATCTGAGGACAAAAAACTCAACATATTTTTAAATAACACTATTTAAAATTACTTCTCATTTCTTTATTTACCTTGGCAGATTATATTGCTTTTGAAATTCCACTGTTTCAGTTAAAAAAGTTATCTGTATTCACTGCCTAACAAAAACAGGATGTTCCTTTAATGCTTTTGAAAAAAATAGCTGCTGATAGAGGAAAAATTTTCAAGAGGCTTCTATCTGCACTAGAATTAAATCAATAAAAATTTTTAAAAACAAATGTATAAATCATTTTTTTCCAGTCTTGGAAATTTCTCCCTGTCTGGGCTTAATCCTCCTTGAAAGATTTTTTCTTTTGATATTCAGTTCCTGCATAGCTCCTACATCCAATCCATTATGAGATCTTATCTTTTTTTTTATCTCCATAGCTCCAAAATTCAGTCTGTTTTTTAATACTCCTTCTTATTTTACATGTTCATTCAGTTTATTTCATCAAAGGTTGATGAAACAAATTTTTAGTTATTTTTCTGGTGTACTTTGGCCTGTGTTATCATAATCTGTTTATCCACATTCAACTGTACTTACATGTTTGATGCTAAACTGAGTAATACAAGGAAGTAAAAGGGAAGTCAGATTATGTAATGTTGTCTCAGGGTTTAAAGCATGTTATTACAATGAAATTTCATCTTCTATTTTCATAAGACTAAACTGCCTATTCATATCTTTCCCTTGCAATTCCATTATAAGGACTATCTGTCCAGCACTTTCAATCTGGAAATGAATTCATCTGAAATGTTATTAGACATTTCAGCTAAAGGAATCCCTTTGTGGGCATACAAGATGCATCTACACATTTTAATGTTTGCTGCTTGGGGAATGAGGTTCCTGACAGCAAAAGCAGTTATTGATACCTGACAATGCATTGTGTACAAACTGAGTTTCTTGGAAACCCTTTCCACAGATCTGGTTTCCAGCTCCAGGGCATAATTTCTTTTAAAACTTGAAGTTTTTTTCCTAAAACCTCGTTTTATCCGGGTCTATTGAGCAGAAAGATATTAAACAGTCTTTATTCAACCAGTTCTTCAGAGCCTGGAACCACAGCTACATGCTACAGTTTTTTCCTTGATCAAGACCAGTGACACTCATCTGAATAGTTCTGCAAAATGTTTTTACAAAATGGCAAGCTATATGAGCAAAAGATACACAAGGAACTGTTTCTAAGAACCAGAAAACTAAAAATATGTAGTCTTGCACATATCAAACAGAAAGAAGATATTGAATATATGTATTTCCAAAATTCTGGCAACTGCATGATTCAGTGAATTATATCAATACCTTGTATTTTGGTCCAAATATGATGCAGAATATTTCATGAAAATGCCACTGACATTTTATACTTAATGTCAATTATTTTCCTTGAAGATTATTATCTGTGATCAGGGTTTTAAAACTCTTCTGAGGAATGTGTCTGACATACAAGCCAGAATAGGAACTGAACATATGCTCAATGATTTTAATTGTACTCTTTCTGACTATAGGATAACAATATTCATTGCTGTTAAAAAAGAGTTTACTGAAAGGTAAAATAGTGTAAGTGACAACATTCTGCACAGGTCAGTTACTGGATGTTTTTTTTAAAAATCTACTAATAGTAAGCAGTAATATATAATTTAAAAAAATCTAAAATATTTTTCCTTGGGAAAGGTTGCATTCAGTTCAGTAAGATGGACAAATGGACACATAAAATAATGATAATTACAAACAATTGATCCCTCATTTGCAACTTCTTTTAATTATACTTTCTGAGTACTACCATCGTCTGAAGAACCCTGCACAAAAGTTAAGTAATCATAATCAAAAATTGCTCTTTACCAGTAAATGCAGCCTATGATTATGAGCTGCATTAACTGATTATGCAATGAGCAACAAAAAAGGGCCCTTGGAAACTCACATTGTATTAATTCAATTGAGATAACTTTTAAAGAGTTATTTTCAGTGTGAAGGAGAGCTGGGGAAAGGGAGCTGTCTGCCACAGACTGCAGGGGATGATAAGAGAAGAAGGCAGATTCTTTTTGCAGGAATAGCATAAATGTAATATCATTAAGTATACTAATAAGTTTGTTAGGAAATTTCCAGCCTTGGAAATTTCAAAATTATGCTGTATAAAAAACCATCCTGAGCAATGCAAGTAAATTTAGTATATTCTGGGGTAGAGAGGGCTATGTGGCCTGCAGATTGCCTTCATAACCTTAGAGAAGAAATAAAAATTATGTCAATGGAAGGTCTAACTAATCCTGCCTCTTCCTTCCTTTATATAAACTGCTCCATATAAACCCTCTTGTGATGAGACCTTTTCCTTCCATTCATCAGAATTAGACTAATAAAACAGCAAATGTCAAAGCTGGAGTGTGCAGTCAAGTAAAAGAGCTGGCATTCAGGAAATATATTGCCATATAACAGCTCTACATTATTACTTATAAGCAAGTACAACTGTTTTCATGAAAGATATGTGCACATTAAATCAGGAACTGTCCTTGTCTGATCAAGGCTGTATTTCAACAGAAAGATTTTGAAGCAATAAAAAGGATGATGTTGCTTCTCCATTCAAAGATAATTGATGTAAGGAGCTAAGAAGAAAAAAACAAAAAATAAGTTAAATTTATCTAAAAATAATATTCACACTTCTATGTTATATAAGTAAGTTTTAGACTCGTGTAACACATCAGTTGTTCACAGAATGATAGAATCTAGCTCTAGTTGGAAAGAACCCACAAAAAAATCATCAAGTCCAACTCCTGTTCCTGCACAGCACACCTTAAGAATCACAGCACGTGTCTGACAATATTGTCCAAACCCTTCCTGAACTCTGTGAGGCTTGGTGCTGTGACCACTTCCCTGGGGAGCCCCTTTGAGTACCCAGCCTGAGTGAAGATCCATTTCCTAGTATCCAGCCTAAACTACCCCTAGGACATCTTCTTGCTCTTTTTGCTCCTGTCACTGGTCACCAGAGACAAAAGATCAGTTCCCCTTGTGAGGAAGCTGTCAACCACAATGAGGCCTCACCTCAGTCTCCTCTCCAAGCTGAACAAGCCAAGTAACCTCAGCTGCTTCTTTTACGGCTTCCTCTCTAAACCCTTCTTTGTAGTTCTCTTTTGGACACTCCCTAATGCCTTCATGTTTTGATTATATAGTGGCACCCAAACCTGTCCCCAGCACTGGTGGTGAGGCTGTCCCAGCTCAGAGCAGAGCAGGACAATCCCCTGCCTTGCCTGGCTGCTGATGCTGTGCCTGAGGCACCCCAGGACAGGGTTGGCCCTCCTGGCTGCCAGGGCACTGCTGACTCAGATCCAACTTCCCACAGACCAGGATCCCCAGGGCCCTTTCTGCAGCTCTGCTCTCCAGCCTCTCATTTCCTAATCCATACACACAACCAGGGTTGCCCTGTCCCAGGTATAGAACCTGGCACTTTGTTAAACTTCCTATGTTTAGTATACTTTCAGGTCCTCCATATAAGTCACTTATAAAGATGTTGAAGAGCTCATATGAACGCATAGATATTTAATTGTAGACACTTCATATAGGCTTTCACTTACTGTTAAGGGAAAAGAAATGGAAAAATTGTCTTTTATCCTTTATGGCAGACTATCTGGATTCATGCCCATGAATTTCAGATTTTCAGGATGTAGCTGAGATTCTGCAGATAGTCCACACTTTGAACTAGAATTTCAATACTCAGAATTTTCTGTTTCACAGGAATTACTGCATGTGTTTTATGCATGTTTGTGGGGTTTTTTTTGTTATATGGCCTGGCTCAAAGGATAAATGGAAACTTAATTGCTAAATGTGATTTAATAAGTTTTGCAGAACTGAATGCTCATTGAATGTTCAGGTAATTTATCTGGGAAGAAAAAGAGAGCTCAATCTGCTATACATGCGCTGGATGGGAAAGCATGTGGTCATGTGGTTACACTTTCTTTCAACCCAAGATTTACAGAGTCTATGTGAAAGGCACAACCAGCAAGCATTTAGGATACCAGCTTGACATGGCTTCTACATCCGGAATATTTGTAGATACGAAGAAAATATGAGAATGGGATCTATTATATAATCTTATTGCTGCTATGTCTTTTTTTACCAGTGGTCAAATTCTCAAATTTCCTGCCTGCAGTTGAACCTTTCTGTACAGTCACTGAAATATGAAAAAATAAAGTTTGAAGAGAGGAAGAATAACTTCCTGCAGCACTGCTAACAGGTTGCGGAGCAACCTTTTGTCTAGACAAAGAAGTAGCCTGGGATTGTATGGATAATTCAGGCTTTGTCAATTGAAATGACAATTTTTAACCTTTTATGTTTTTCAGTCTTCCTTCCCTCAGTAGGGGCTTCTTGCTTTAATCATTTACTTAGCTGCGTTTATAGGTGGAGATGTAGTATTTGGTTAACCACTCAGGCTCTTAAAGTAATTTTCACAGGTCCCTGTGTAAAGGCACAAAAATATTACAAAAAATTCTCAGAAACTGAAATTTTGCTTTTCTTACTCTCAGTCATTGAGCTTTTATAACCCTATTGCCAATCAATCAAACTGAAAGGTAGTATGTACCTCAATATACCTAATTGCAGTCCCTGGAAGAGCTATTGCGGGAGACGAATATTTTTAAAATCTTGCTGTAGCAAGAAGATAGATGTCTCATTTTTTCTGTATGTCAAAGTGAGTCTGAACACACATTAGGTTGTTTTCTCCAGAGAGAAATACAGTGTCATCTACTGGAAAAAACTGTGATCCTGTGTTTCTTGAGCAGGTTTACTCCAGATTTCACATCTAATTAATGGTAGTACTTGCAGTCACAGCACAAGTGTATTTTGTTTGGCACTCTGACCAGGATTTTGTTGGAATACAGTAAGCATTGTCATTAATAGAGTGATTATGAAATTTCCCCAACCCCAGGCATTAAAAAGGAACTGCAGGAGAAGACATCTGATGAATTTTTATTTCTGAGAGTTTTATAAAGAACTCTGTCTTCAAAAAAAATTTTTTACTCTATCTTCATTGCCAATATCAGACTAGTTTGTACTGGATCTTTGCTCAAACACACAGGGATGGAGAGAAGACGCATAGACATTGTTAACCTCTCTTTTTCTGTAAAGTGTCCAAGTATAATCTTCAAACTTTTTTCTCCTAAATGTGAAAGCAATCTCAGTTCTCCCTTAATAACTGATACACACTAAAAGAACACTTTTTCACAATTATCAATTTATTTCAGCTAAAATATTAAAAAAGAGATTATATCAACTAACCTTTATACACTAATTGATTGAAGAGAAATATGGTATCAAAGATTTCAAAGTCCTACTAAACCACTGTCTAACAGGTTTTATCACTCTCTACAGCTGCCTGAAAAGAGGTTACAGCAAGGTGGGAGTCAGTCTCTTCTTCAAGGTAATAAGTGGCAGAATCAGAGAAAATGTCCTCAAGTTTCACCTGGGAGCTTTAGATTAAATTTTAGAAAAAAAAAATCTTCACTGGGAGTGGTGGTGCATTGGAACAGGGTGCTCAGGGAAGTGATTGAGTCACCATCTCTGGAAATGTTAAAAAATTACATGAACATGGCACTTGACGGCACAGTTTAGTGATTAATATGGAAATGTTGGCTAATTATTGGACTCCATGATCTTAAAGGTCTCTTCTAACCTTAAAAATTCTAATATTTTAAGACAAATCTGCAAATCCACTATTCTTTAGAATGGAGGGATATTTGGATTTGGAGTAGGTTCCTACACAGCAGTGGATTCTAATGCAGAATCAATCTCTGCTGAATTTTTGAAAGTAGTGTCATCAGTAAAATCATGAATGACATTTCATGGAAATGAAAGAATAATTGCAGGGGAACTCATTTCAATGATCCTTAGATGTGTAAACATCTCACTTTTTGACTGAATTTCAAACATTACAGATTAAATGCTAACAGTTTCAACTAGCATGATATTGAAGGACCTTTTTCAAAAAATTGCTTCTTTCTTTGTAAGACACTTCTCAAATTTGTTAGTAGCACATTACAGAAATAGCCTTTTCTCTCTACATATTGTTTCTATCTGCTTTCAAGATTAGCATTGCTGTACAGGAAAGTTTCTGATTTTAGTGGGGAAAAAAGAAAAGTCATTTCTGCATCAAATAATGAGAAAGAAGCTATGTAACATTTATACTCACGATTCATATTAGTAATGCACCATCATAGCTCATTGCTTAAACCTCAGATCGAGAAAGCAGCCAAAATTTGTAATAACAGTGAAGTTAAAGATCAACATGTAAAATAACATAACCTGTGGTGAGAAGAATTGTTTTAATTTGGGATTTGGACAGCGATGTCAAGTTTTATGTAATTAGCTGTTCATCATGGGAACTCACATTCCTGATATAAACATGCTGTTAGCACATGCAAGGGAAGGACAAGACAAATACAAACTCTAAATTAAAACAGCAGTGGTAACAATTACAATTACATTGCCATCTTGCTGTCTTCAGCTAACATGCAACATTATCCATAGAGTACTTCTTAGGAATTCACACAAAAGAATAAAAACAGACAGCCTTTATCAAGATATGGAATGTTGGTATCCTCTACAGAGTTTCAGCATGAAGGACAGCCTCATCCATGCCATAAATGCAATAGAGAACAGCATTTTCTTTTTTCAAGAAGGAAGAAAGTAAGAAGCTGATGCCTTGGGAAGGCTGACCTGAAACAGAGACTGGACAGAGCTAGAGAATAAAGTAGATATTTATTGAAAGGCCTTTAGGATACACCTTGGGCAAGACAGGGCTAAGTCCCACCCAAGGTGGACTTAGAATGGTCACAAAATGGACCACCAGTCACAAGGTCTTACATTTTTATAAGTTTTTGTCCATTTGCATATTGGGGTTTAGTTTTCCAATTACAGCTTCAGGTTTTGAGGTTTCATCCTTCTTGTTCTTTTCTCCAGTCCACCGTTGTTTATGCTTTTGGGCCTGAAAGCTGTCCTTGGTCTTCACCAGGAAAAGGATTTGTTTTGTCTCCCTGCTCTGTGAAGAGAGCTTACTAGCACTTAATATGAGGCTCAGAACTACACCTTTAGGCAGCACAGAATCTGGAAAGCATGACAGCTAAAACTTAAGGCATCATAACAATCATATGTATGTCCAATAGTGTGGTGCACACCTGACAAGGTGCTGAGAAAGGGAAGAGTGCCCAGCTGAGCTGAACCAGTCAGTGTGCCCCATGGATTTAGAGAAACTCAGGCACAGGATGTGACAGTCACGTTTGGTTTCACACATCTGCTACCCATATTTGGATGGTGCCTGTGCTTCAACTCCATCCTTGCTGCTGTCACGTAGCAGATACCCTTCACAGCATTTTAACATTTTTGTTACTGGCACTTGAAATGTTCTGCTGCAACTATACTATTTCTCTTTATTAGCCAACAGCTGTTAGATGTTTTAAAATAATTTTCTCAGGGTTTGTGAAAGTGTGTCAGCTAATTACTTATAATTTCACTTCAATTTACTAATTTCTAGACCAACAGGATGTCCGTTTTCATAGATAAGCCCAGATTGGCTTTTAATAGCCTGAGCACAGCTGTCTGTTACTGGTTTCTAGCTTTCCTTACCTGTATGGGTTCTGAAAAATGCATTTAAAACCAGAATGAAATTAGAAACTTTTTAAAATTATCTGAAAAAAGAAACCTTCAATATTCTTACCTTCACTCACCCTGGAAATATACTAAGTAGAGCACATTTGCAATAGGTAGATCTTGAAAAGCTTTGTCTTTTTTCCCATCATTAAAAAGTTTGGAAGCTTTAGCTGTTCTACTGAATATCTCAGATGTTTTAGTCTTCATCAGCCTCAAAAGACATTGGAGTTGATTCTGCTTTTTGATATGGTAAATCAGAAATACAGGGAGATTCATTTATGTTGCTTTCCCCAAACTGAAATAGGAATTGAACTGTTTATGGGTGGCTTAGTACTATTTTGGACATTTGAAATTTCAATGTGAGTTTTTATTTGCTGGTAGAACCTCTCCTCCATAGAGAATATTAACAAAAGTATGAGTTTGTTTTCAAGTAATGTTTAGGCCCTAGAAAATTTGCCAACTAATTTTTTTGTGGTATTATTATTGTATCTGTACTAATAGGACAATAACACTTGGAGGTTGTAGTACCATCATGTTGAATTCTAAATAAAGCCTTGAATGATCCACAAAAGAGGTCCAACCAGGCAATCATTCCCACTTTTACACAAACCTGACAACACTTTGAAATTAAAATGCTTGAACTACTTACAAGGTTCATCTCTTTCTTTCTTGTCCTCTGTTCATACTTTACTAAATACATACAACTCAGAATAATATTTCAAACAGGAAATTCCCTAAATTAATTATACAGAAAATATTTTTCACACTGAAAATGGAAAACCCATATACATGTAAACCTCCCATCTAAGATTACATTCAGCAGTAAAAGTATCATTAATTTAGAGAAATAATTCCTCCCATAAAATATTATTTTCAGATATGAGGTTGTTTTTCCATGAGATCTGTTCAGGATTCCTGCTTGCATATTTAGCTAAATATTAACAGGGGTTTTTCCTCAAAAATCAGTGTCAAATCTTCCTTTTTGTAGTAATTCCTTTCAAGATTCTATTTTAATATATAATATTAAGATATTATATAAGACAATGTGTTACAGATTTTTATGAGATGTCTCTCCAAATGCACATGTGCATTTTATTGTTAACACATTAGCACAACAAACAAACACCAAAGCATCTATGAATTTAGAACAAATAGTTTTACTTCCAATTGCTTTTGTTGTCCTTGTAGAGCACAAGCAAGGATTGCAGACGTGACTTCTAATTTCCTAGCAGTGTTTGGATCCAAGATTCTGATTCAAGCAAATCTTTGCTAAAAGTTTTATGGTTAAAAAAAACATTAACTGCACATTTTTAGCAGTCTTCATTTTTTATTTTGCTGTAAGACATTATACCAAATATTAAATGCATCTAGTCTGTTGTTTACAATTGCGCCAAAGTCTTAACTAATGAGGAAATAGATGAGAAATAAATAAATACTCAATCCTGTAATTAGAACCACTGTCTCTTGTAGACTAAACAATAAAAAAATCAAAGAAGCTGCTTCAAGAAAGTCAACCTTTTTTATTTTAAGATATCAAGGAGCTCCAAAAATGCTCATACTAGTTTGCTGAAGAACAGTAATGTCTGCTCAACCTTGTGCATCTGAAAAGTAATCAGCCTTGGTTAGTAGCAGAACAACTTCAGTGAGCCCTGACCTTTAAATCAATCGGCTGAATCCTCCTGGCCCTTTCCAAATTCTATTTCCAATTCCACAGTAGGGATTAGTGTAGATTTACCACGATAGACAGATAAAACTAGCAGTATATGCAGACTTACTATTTAATAGACTGGATCTAAGTTATCAGTGCTTGCTGAAATGGACTGTCAGCTAATGTAGATAGGGAAAAGATGGGGAAAAGAGAAGCAACAGCCTGCTGTCCTTTAAAGCAATATTGCCCTTATTGTCTTCAGACCCCAATCAGAAGATTTCTTCTTGGTTCCTGCCTTTAATACGAAATTCATATACTAAAAATTTAGCAAAACATAATTGCAAGAGTAGATCATATGAAGCACTCACAGATTTTAAATTCTGATGGTTTTTTAAATGAATTTGAAATTTGATTATTATTATTATTATTAATAATATTTTTATCATCATCATCATCTCATAAACTCTAATACAGACTAGAATACAGATTTTCTAATACAGATTCTAATACAGATTTTCATTTCAGTCTTAGGAGCAATATCTATTAGGAGATTAATGCCCATTGTTGCAAATGTAGGTACTATTGCTTAGTGTTACTGTTACTTGGCTTCAAAAACCCCAAAACTGGAATAAATCAGTCAAAACTGATAATACAGGAACAAGTGACCAAACACTCTGGAAACAATGATGTAGTCTTCAAAGCATGAACATTGCTTGGACTTAAACTTGCTTACACCATACTTTAATTTTTTATATTTAGTAGTAACAAGAACCTTATAAATCATAGTTCTATGGGGTACAGCTCTTTGTACTAAAATATTATCTTTTTTGAGTCAGCATAGCTGCATTTACGACTACATATCCATAAATATTTTTACTCTGCCAATTTTTTTTTTTTTTTTTTTTTGGTCAGGAGGATTTAGACAAATGAAAGCACTTTGTCATTTTGTTGTATGAGATGTCTTTTATGGTATCTTTGAGTATATCATAGAATATTCAGAGAGTGCCTCCATGAGTTAATTAATATTGGACAAAGGTGGAAAACAAGAATAAAATTACGTTGTTTCTCCAACATATTTAAAGCTATTCCATTCCTTGATCTTCAAGAAAGAGGAAAAATAAGTCTGTTTCCCTGCTTTTTTCTTCTCATTGTCAGGGGAAAAGTGAAATTTTAGAACAGTATTAACAGTCATAATATAATAATGGTTCTGTAACTTTTAGTAGAAAAAGGAAACTGTAACCTGTCATCAACAGGTTTCTCTAATATGCCTCTGAAAACCATACAGGCTTATAACTTGGTGGTATGAAGACTTATGTAGTAAATGTGTTTACACAGTTTATATGGCAGAAAATCAGTACAAAAATATTTTAAGGAAGAGGCAGTAAGAAGATGCTTCATGTGGTGAAAGGAATGATGGTTCATTATCCCTGTTCAGCTCTCCAGAGTTTGTACTGTTAAATAGTTTTCCATGGTCTTCTCCCTCATTCATGAATTTTTCAACCTAATCTATCCAATCATTCCCCCTACAGAACATGCTAAATACTTTTGCTTAGCCTTGGCATTTTCTTTAAATCCTTTGTAGCTTTACTGTATCTTCCTTGAGACATAGAAAAGGAATTTTGCTGTATATGTGTTTCATGGACTCAATCTATTTATACAGCTGCATAATAATGATCTTATTTTATTTTCCTATTTCTTTCCCGATAGTTTCTAGGATTCAGTTTGTTCTGGCTGCTCACAATTGTGTATTTTCATAGAACTACTTATCATAACTGAAATATCTCATTCCTAAATGGTGATACTTTGGCTTTGAGCCCATTATTGTGTGTGTAAACTTAAAATTGATGGAGTAGAGAGAGGGATAGTTTGTATTTAACTACATTCAATTTTCACATTGACACTTTATTAGTTATCCACTGAGTAGTATAAGGAGATATTTCAGCTATTCAGATTCTGTTTCTACTCTCCCAAATAATTCAAAATCATAGGCAAATTCTGCCACTGCTATTCACAGCATTTTTCACGTTGTGAGGGTGTGTTTTTCACAATGTAGGTCTGTTGCAAGTTCATGGGTGACCTTTGCTGTGGGAGCACTGTGAGATCATCATCATTCAATATATCTTCTTTTTCTATTTGGTAATCAGGCCCATATCAAAGGTTAAATTATACTTCAAAAGGTGATTTTAAACTTGTTTCCCTTGTTCATACATTTGCTACAGTTCTAGGAAGGAACTGAAGAAGACTTATGAGATGACTTTTAAAATTGTGAGAACCCTCGGCTAGTATGTTTCTCATTTATGAGCACACTAACTCTGTTCTTTATTATATAGCTTATTAGTTTCCTAATATAAGTATCAGCCTTTTCAGTATTACAGAGTCTTAGAAAAGCAATTGTTTCATTTTACATAGTAGTATATTACCTATTTTGTAGTCAATTCCTTTAAGGCATGGGTAAAATACTCTCTAATCCTGGCACCCATTTATTTACTACTGTTCTACTTCTGTCTGTCTGCTCTGTAGATGCACTTACTGATTCTTTATTTAGAAGGGATCATCAGCTAATGAGTCTTTCATAAAGACTGCTGAATGTCTTTGAAGCTCTTGAACCATAAATAAACATATAAGCATTTTCTTCCACAGTAGTACATTTATTTTATATCTGGATTGTCTGCTGTCTTCACACAAACTCCCTGGAAGGCTTCTAGCTTTAACATATTTCAATAAAGACATTTTTATTAGATTTTATACTTTATTTTATTTGTTCCCCAAACAGGTTTGGGATTGACTTTTATGTCTTTGCTTTTAACTTTTCTGAATTTAGAACAAGTTATTTGCTTGTTTTTTAGTTTAATGTAGATATGCAGTAAAAGGTTCCTTCCCTACATTTCTTGTACTTTGCCTTGATCTTTAGCTAGGCCACATTCCTTTGAGGTTTTTTGGTTGTATTTTCTTTGTATTTCCTATGTTGTTTAATATAGATCCTTAACTGCACTTGCAATTATTTATTTCTTTTTAATGCCCCTTTCATTTTTTAATTTAACAAATGTACCTATTTCTGTGTAGACCCTCTCTTCAAAGTAGGCAAAATAGTAAAGAACAGAGCTAAAAACAAGATGTGCTATGAAACATCCTAAGAAAGAAGGCCATTAACAGTTAATAGAAATTGTATTAAAGAACTAGAATAAAATAATTTAACCCATATGTAATATTTACATTTTTTGAAACATTTCACAAATTAATTTAGAAATTAAAAGAATCAATTATATGGCTGTGGCATGGGGTATTTTTATTAGCTAACATTGACAGAGTCCATGTATGCTCTGTTCTCCATGTTTTTATATATAGAATTCCAGATAAGCAAGGGGAGAAAAAGACAAGATTGAAATGATCAATTTTCCGGTTGACATAGTGAAATAAGGTCAGTAATTTTTCTGCTACAAGCTAATGACAGTTCCAACAAGTAAACATGATTTTCACATCACCCAACTCATTGCCTTCCGTCTTTGAATCCAAATCACAGCATTCTCAAAGACAATATGCTGTTAAATAACAATTCAATTAAGCAGACAAACCATCTATCATCAACACTCAGTGATTAAAATGTCCTTGTTATCAGCACTATCATCCATTAATTAAATGCAAGATTGTTTCAACAGAGAAAAATCTGCAAAATTAGTTGCAGCAAATTTGATAAATCAACTCTTAATTAACAAAAGCTGACAGATTTCTTTTTATTTTATTTTATCTTATTTTGTTTTAAAAAGTGAAATTCAAAATCAGATACTATGGAAATATCTGAAGATGAAAATAGAAAACTGGAAATGACATGCTCACTGTTCAGTTTTTAAAACTGTGTTTGTCATCTTCTGTGTCTTGGCAGTATTGGTCTTTTCTTAACATTTTATGGAAATCTTGGGACGTGCACTTTGAGAGTAAAAAAACTGCTTTCTTCAGTCAATTAAATAATTATGGATGTAAAAGAGCAAGCTCTCTGGCAACAATACCTTAAAGAGGAGCAGTAGTATCCAAATACTGAAGATTTTTGAAGACAGTAAAATTGTATTAAAACATCATCTTGAGATTTGCTCACCACTGCAATGTGCAGAACAAAGCAAGGAAGGTGCATGTCCATTAGACATGACATCTGTGAAGGTGAACAAGGTGTAAGGGAATGCAACTTTCTTTACACCTACTCTGTCACACCAGCTGTACACAAAGGAAAATACTTGGATGTATAGAATAAGCTCTTTTCATATCTGTATGTAATGAGAGTAAAACCAAGGAAAAAGCACTCTGCAGGTTTAGAGGAGGACAGAACCATTCAGGTTCATTGCCTAGGACTTTTAGGGTTCTCACAGAAGTGAAAGAAATGTTAAATGACTCAGTCTAAGCTAGCATTCATTTCTGATTTCCTTTTGAAATTTTCTCTTTTTCTCAACATCAGCAATTCAGTGAGGCCAGAGAAGTCATCTTAATCAATTCCAGTCCAATAGTTGAAGATTAGAATAGAACAAAAAGTATCTCTATTACCTTACAGTTTTTAAGCCCCTTATTTTTTCCAGATTTGCTTTTGCCAGTCTTTACACTTTATTTTGTTTGAAGACCAGACTTTTATCCCTATCCAGAGACACAGATATAAAACTAGCAAAACTTTTGATAAATAGGCACTTGAAATGGAAATGTATCATCAACACAAATCAAATCTTGGTCAAATGATAATGGTTAAACACTGTCAACTGTGTTACATATTCCCATATTGGCACTTTTAGTTTTACATATTGGTGTCATTTTCAGAATAATGAAAATTTAGTTCCAAAATCTTTGTTTTAATTTCCAACTTAGCTTTGAATGTTGTGGCTAGTTCACATTTAATTCAAATCAGTAAGTGATTAGATGTGAGGGAGATTAGCTACAACACTGGGTTGCATACAGCATACAGCATACAGCATACATTTTTTAAAAACTTCATTAACTTCTTACAGTGAATTATTATGTAGAGGAAGACAGCTCTGTCTTCCATTATGGATTACTTTCCACATATGTGAACCTGTGCATAATTATATTAAAATGTATAAATAAAATTATAATATATGCATCCTAGCTGAACATATTTCCTGTTTAAATGAGTACATTGTCTTAATTTTGCATTTATTTAATGTCTTAATGCCCAAGAATTTGATGTGAAATGCCTACCATTATAAGCACTTGCAAATAGATCAGGTTTTCCTTCCTAATTGAATGCTCATTATTTAACCTCACTCTAAGAGCAACAGTGTTCTACCTGAAATGCTAAAAATATACCAATCACTGAAAACACTTCCATGGAAAAATATGTCTGTGTCTACAGAGTAATGACAAAATGATGGGCTTTTACTTTTCAGTATGAAATGTAAAGAGTAGCCAAAGCAAATGTGCCTGTCTAGGAGTTCTATAGTGCTGCCTTTTCTTCTCCTTCCTTTCTCCATTCCTCTTTCTCTCCCTTTCCAACTATTATTTTCAGTGTCAGACACTTTTATTTCCTAACTGAAAATGACACTAAAAAAGAAAATTCAAGAAAAATAAATTGCTCTGGCTTTGATGGAAAGCAGATATACTCTTACAGCTTCATAAACATAGAGAACTACTTCCACTATGTAGAATACCCCATTTCTTATTCTCACTGTTTTGCCTCCCCAGGAGGCAAGTGTGTCTTATATAGTTGTCATGTATGTCACTCTTACTGCAGATCTCTCACTGTGGGTAGCATTTAATGTTAATCACAACATCTCCCTCTCCATTAGAGTAATTGTTTGTCTCTCCCTCCCTCCTGTGGCTGTTTATTATGCCTACAGTCTATCTACATAATTGTTATGCGTCGTAAATGAACATCTTCTCTCTTGGTAGCAATTATATGTGTAATTCTTTACCTTGTTTCCATCATATGACTGAATGATATTTTTGATGAGAAAATCTTGGTGCAAAAAAAATAAAAAGAAAAAAAAAGGAAAAATGTTTTTGATAAAACATCAGATATTGTTTAGCCTATAATGGTTGCTTCTGTCAAAGGAAGAAAGTTGAATCCTAGGCATGGATCCTTCCTTGGCTTATTTCATTCCTTTAGGGAAATTGTTTCCATTAATGCCTATTTTATAGGAGCCTGTCAAAACTTTCTGTTTCATAACATAATTGGGATAGGGTTATATATATATTTTTTATTAAAATATGTCATTGCTAGTTTATGAAAGAGACATTATTAGCTAAGAAAAAAAACCTCCTCTTTGATATAATCACTGAGTCAAATCCAAAAAATTGAAAAGTCATATTATAACAAAGCTATGGAACATGATTTTGTGGCCATTCATTAAATACTATATAAATGTCATGAATTTGTCACATAGATGATCACACTAGTAAAAAGAAATAAAAAATTCATCCCCTTAGCTTTAAGTGTTTGCTAGCTGGCATGTTAACAAAAATTAAGACCAAAGAAAAAAAGAAAGAAAGTTATCAAAACACTCAGCAGTAGGGAAGGAAAAATCTCTCCACCTACAAATGTACAGTTCTGTCAGAGTTTGCCTACAGTCATAGTAATGGAAGTAATTGTAGACAGAATTATGTAGGAAAATAAGGCCACAAATCAAACAGAACTTTTACTATAAAGCATATTTAATAATTAACTTTTTTGATTTTAACTAGTCTGACTAGAAACAATGAGAGAAAGAAAGAACCAGTTTATAAGCAACTTACCCATTGCTTACTATATTCTTTTAGAATAGGTCCTTACCTTCAAAATTGGTTTCAGCCAGCTCTGACTTCTTTAGTGGCAAGAACTTTAGCCCAAAAATTTGGGAATGCCCTTTACATCACTACTCAGTCCTGCCTATTGCTTTTCTCCAAAATCTGTCTCAATATGAGCTTCAGACTTGCAGCTCCTTTATATGAGTTGGTTATTCTTGCTTATGAGAGTACTGTGTCTCTGAAACTTCCCTCATCAACACGTGCAGTTACCCTCAAAAGAAGAAAGAGAAACCCCTTTCCAAAAGTACCAATCTGACCTAATAATTCACCTTTCCAGAGCAATTAGTCAATACCTTGAACAAAACACTCACCAAACAGAAAAACCCCTTCTGCTCCACAGTAGTTAGATAAGCTTTTAAATGCTAAACTTTTTAGATTTTTGACTAAGCAAGTTGGCCCACAGCCAAGGACTTAAACCAATCCTTTTTTTTTCTTAACATTAAATTTTTCCATTTCCATTTGTATTCGTATGTATATCTGTGTATGTGTTTCCTTTTTACTTGAGCCCTTGCTTTATCTCTGTCTTCTAAATGCAACATTTCTTCTTTTTACAAAGTACACAGCTTTTCAATGACAAGGATTGATACCTCAAAATATGTGACTGACAGCATAAAGAGCTGGTAGAACAGGAAATGTAGTCACTGATGCAGTGCTTCTGAAGAAATCATTAGTATATAGACTGTCAATCCCACATTACATTACTTGAAAGCACATTTAAGTAAGTAAAATCTGAATTTGGTAATGTACAGTGAAAATATGAAGCTAAATTAGAATTGTAATCTGCATTTTAGCTCTATGTTCTCTATTTACATTTATTTTCACTTGCAGGAGTCCATAGAAATATAGAATTCAGTCTATATCTCTGCAATGGAAATATTTGCATTGTAACTCCTACAAAGGCACAAAAACTTGTTCAGGTTCACTGCCAAAGGCATCTATAAATGAAAATTGTTATTGAAAATTACATGAGATTATGAATAAAGCTAAAGGTAAGGACCATAATTAGAAATAAAACAATAATTTAAATTCTTCTTGCCTCTATATTGCTTTAAAAAACCCAGTTTTGCCCCCTTGATCTTGACAAAACTTTTAAAAAATGTTAAGTTGTATTAAGGGACTTCATACTTCCAGAAGTGGTGTAGGGGGGAAAAAAGAGATGGACAGTGAAAGGAAATAAACAACTGTACCCCAAGTCTCCTTTATCAATATCATATGATTTTTAAGGCTTGTGGAGTGTAAGAGTTTGATAGCATGAAATTATGTGCTGTATCTTATTTCACCCTTGGTATGTATTAGTGGCCTAAAGACAGTGGCAAAACTGCATGTGTTCAGTCAAAATTGCAAATATAAATTATTCAAATCTGCTTTTGTGTTCAAAAATGAAATCAGAATGGCAATAGTTAGGAAGACCTGCAGGAGTAAGATAGAATGAAAGCACGAATTTCAGTTTCAAATTCAGGAATTAAGTGCTTTAAGTGAGTTACTCCTCATTGAGACATTAAAATGGAGAACTTCAAGACAGTGCTGACATGTTGTCCTTAGCTTATCAAGAATTTTCTTTTGTATTCACATATAAGTATATACAATTATTTTTAGTTGTAAAACTTATATATCGTTAATGATAGACACATAAAATATTTATCATGTACCATGACAAGTTTTCCACATACTGATATTAATTAAAAGTAATATCTGCCTAAGGAACTACATAAATATTTTGAAGCCATGCCTGAAAGAAAGCTCAGCACAATGTATTTGTATTGCTGTGTGTATTGGAATGAGCATTCTATAAAAATAGCAGTGCAAAATTAAAAAACAATATGTATTGGATATCTAATTCCTCATGAACTAAAAATTAAGAACAAAAGACAATAATTACTTCTGTAGATATTTTGGGTTTTTTTGAAACTATAAAATGATTTATCTTTCATCCAATAAACTACTCTAAAGAAGACAAAAACTAAACATTACAATGTACGATTTTTCATTCACCCTTTGGCAGAAACTTTTACCTTTCTTTTTTGTTTTACATCATTTGATATAGAAAAAAAAAAACTTGCCACAAGTTAATCAGACACATATTCAAAGGTTAAAAAATTTGGTTCTTCAGCCTGGAGAAGAGAAGCCTTCAGGTTAAACTTGTAGTGGCCTTCCAGGACCTAAAGGGAACCTATGAGACAGATGGAGAGAGTCTATTTGCAGGAGCATGAAGGACAGAACAAGTGGGAATGGCTTTTAACTGCAAGGCATCAGCTTTAGATGAGATATTAGGAAAAACTTCTTTATTGTGAAGGTGGTGAGGCACAGGAACAGGTTCCCCAGATAAGTTATGGCTGTTCCATCCCTCAAAATGTTCATGGCCAGGTTGAAAGGGGCCCTGAGCAACCTGCTCTAGGGAAAGGTGTCCCTGGTCATGGCAGGGTTTGGGTCTCTTCCAACCCAAGCCAGTTTATGGTTCTATAACATTTAAATCCAAGCCTTAAAATAGAAACCTTACAACATTGTCTGCAATCCTGAAGAGATTAGATGTCATTATCTACAAAATAACCTCCAACCAAAGTCTACCAGATCTTAATCTCCATAAAGGAAATTGTGTAGCATATTAAACTTCATAAGAAAACTGCCACAGAGAGTCTCTGGTGATCCCTATCAGGCTCTGTCATTCTGTATATTTTGTGATCCAGTAAGGTTTGCAAACACCTATGTTTTAAACATGTGTAGAAAACTTTATGGAACAGAACACAAATTACTATTTTAATGAAGATTCTCTGTTCTCCTGTCCTGCGCTCTATACTAACAAACAAACCAATATGTTAACAATCTTGGCTCCTACAACTGCGCAAAACTATTTAATATTCTTTTCATGTGGAAGCTGTTGTCTGATCATTAGTCATGTTTAGTTGCACCTGCAATTATTTTTTCATATATTTAATATGCCAATTTTATTGCAGTGACTGCTCTCAGGAGGTTTATAATAGTGATTAAACCAATGTTAATTGTTGCGTTCATTTCAGGATTGCTTCAATGTCAAAGTGATCAATGGTGATATTGGGAAATATCAACGTTTCCACAAGTTTAGAAAGCTTAAATTAGAATTTGCGAACCTTTTTAAAACTTTAATTTCCAGAATGTAGGCTGTTTCTCACCAGGCCTCCCTAACATTCAGTGGGTTTTTTGCAATGTAACGAACTTCCAAATCTTCACATATTGTACAGGTTTATAGGTGAGAGCACAGATGTCACAGGACATTGTCTATCCTTGCTGTTACCTTGACATTGTCTCTATTTCTTTAGGAATCTGCCTCTTTTCCACTTGCAGGTTTCTTTACAAAGAGTTGATAACATCTGAGGGTAGTCAGTGGCTGATATAGTAAAATAATTGATCAGATTTGGAACTCAAGCATTTAGTGCTGAGAAAAAGAAAGATTGAGAGGAGAGCTGGCTGTGAGAAAGTATTAGCTTCACACTGCATGTTGAGTATTTCTTGTAACATCCTGGCCTCAAAGGATTTTTTTGGTTTTTTTTACTGAACAGGCCTCAAATTTCTTGCCAGCTGTGTAAGTCAGCACACTTACTTTTAAAGAAATAATCACTCAGAGAGTCTAGATGATTTCTACACTATGTAATAGATCTCTCAAAACTGGCATTTGAAAGTGAAAACAAATATTCATGAACGCTCTTGTTTCAGGCAGGCTGTGCAGAACCATTGTTCTATAACATTTTATATTACTGTTCAATATAGATGTGTCAGTTCACGGAGGACCTCTCTGCAATTTGTCCAACTCTGAAACTCAAGAGTCTGATTTATGGGGGTTTTGTGGTGGCAGTCTGAATTTTATATCAGCTTCTCACAGACAATCATTATGCTATGGAATGATGGTCACAAGGACTTAGGAATTTCCTAAAAATCCACTGTCTATTGCCTCATTTAAGGGGTTTTTTTTTGAAATTTGTGACTAGAGCAGGTCAATACTAACAGCAGATTAATGTTTTTTCAGACTGGGCAATTAGAATGGAAAGTGCTGAGAATGATCTCCCACATTATTTTTAACTCTGACCAGAGAAAAGTGAAAGCCTTGAAAGAAATGAATTTGTTAGATTGGTAGCACAGACAGCTTTATCGCTAGTGCACAATGTAATAAAGGATACTTCTTAACAAAGTCGGTAGAAAAAATGAAATTAATTATCCTAGTCATCTATTTAGGGAGGCTGATGAGGATATTTCAGTGGACCTGATTTAGTTTCTCTTTGTTTAGGTTCTTCAAGGCACAGTTTGTCTGTTTAATTGACAAATTTCACTCAATTTACGTCCATATGAGAACAGCATTTATTGAATTGATTATACTTAACTGTCTTTCCCTGAAGAAAACTAGAGTCCCACAGATTCTTCATTCCCATTAGCTTTTTCTCTCAGGCTAGAAAGTATCTGTATCCAGCAAACCACTGCCTTCTGCAGTTACTTTGCAGGGCAGAGTTTTGGGAACAGTGGGGACTGCAGGGGTGGTATCCAGGAAAAAAAAAGTCAGAAGCTTCCACGGGGTTCAATAGAGGCAACACCAGCCAGCACCAAGAGAAATCTGTAACTGGCCAAGGCTGAGCCCAGCACGGATGGTGGTAGCACCTGTGGGAAAAGTATTTAAGAAAGGGAAAGAGTGCTGCACAACGGCAGCCAGGAGAGAGAAGTGAGAATATGTGAAGGAAACAGCTCTGCAAACACCAAGGTCTGTGAAGGAGGAGGTGGAAGAGGTGCCACAGATGCCAGAGCAGAGACTCCCCTGCAGCCTGTGGGGAAGACCAGGGTGAGGCAGCTCTGTCAGTGTGTCAGAGACATTGAGTCTGGAAAGAGCAGGGAAGTGGAAGGAAAGTGGTTTAAGATATATTTTTTTAACTTATTATTACCCTTTTATGATTTTTAGTAATAAATCAGATTCGCTGACCTGAGACTGTTTTGCCCAGTCAGTGAGTGTTCTCACCCTGTCCCTAGATTTGTCCCTCAAGTCTTTTGTTATGGTTTCTCTCCCTTGCCCAGTTTAGGAAGGGGAATAATAGAGCGGCTTAGTGTTGTGCCAGTTACCTGGCATCCAGCCAAGGTCAGCCCAACAAAATGAATACAAATATTTTATCTTCCTTTTAAATATTTAAATCCATAATGGTTTAGAAAATGAAATTTTGTTGGTAGGTTATCTGATGTAGGTGGTTTGTCCAGGTAGTTGGAACATAGAAATCCATAAGGTTCAGGAGCGTTTGTTTTGCTTTCTCATCCTAAATCTTCATATGAGTAAAACCAGATTTTATGAACTGGTTTCTTGAAAAGGCAGTGGAATGTAATCTTTCAGCCTGTTGATTCCTCTTTGATTTCATAACTATATCAACCAACTGTGCTGGGAGTCTCGGAGACAAAAACTAGAAGTGAAGGAGATGACTTGGAAGAATGAGAACAGGGTACAGATAAGGACATGGTGGTTTGTATTTTTATTATGCAGACTCTCCTTTCTTCATATACTTACACACAATGCAGAAAAATTTTCTAGGAGCTAGGTAACAAGTGTATGGATATCTTTGGCCAAACCATTGTGTGAAATGTAAGAAAAGTACCAAGAAAGGTGTAGGCCACAAAAAAGTATCTTCAGGGTTCATTGTCCTTTAAGGGGTCTTCACAGCATACATTGAGTTCCCCAAGAAAGGAATGTGCTAATATTTCTTGCGAAAGGCAATTTTGAAAATTCGAATGGACTTTCAATAACTATAAGTTTTTTGGGTTTTTTTCTTTTTGCTTGTATGGCTGGATTTATTTATTTTGTTTGTTTTATTTAGGTTTTCCATTTTTTTTTTTCAAGTAAATAAATAAATTTAATTCAACACGATTATGTACTGACAGAGTTGTGTCTGGCGACAAAAATGTTAGTAATAGAGATCACCCTGAATGTGAAACTATCCTAATCTGTAACCTTTTGAAGAGTCCTTATTGTAAACTAATGTAACAATTTTAAGGGAGACAAGAAAATGTCACCATATTTTTTACTGAATGTATACCTGTGTCCCTTCCCCTACATGCTCACGCAAACACATTTTGAATTTAGGCTGTGAAATAAAACAGTTCCACTGGAATTGTGCTTCTGCTCCTCAGTTATCTCTTGTCTAAGCTTCAGAATAGACCTTGACAGCTGACACAGAAGTATTTCTAGCTCTAAAATACTGATAATTTAATATACACAAATATATGATGTAATTTAAACCTTACATTTTGTCAAAATTTATCTGATTGACAACTTCCTGAATACATTCAGACACTTTTCTACTATGTAAACTCTCTAACTGAAGCCAGAAATTAATTCCCTCTGAGAAATGCTAAAACTGATTCTTATAATACTGCTTTATTGAAATCCCATGTTAGTGTCAAGAAATTATTATTAAAAAACCTAGGATAGGAAGCTCCCTTGGTAGATTGGTTTGCCTCAAACACAAGTCTTTTTTTTTTTTTTTTTTTTTTTCTAGTCTTGGAAAAGCTGGTCATCTGCTGTTTAGGCCTTTATATGAACTCAAAATGCCAGAGTGCACTCTCAGTCTGAGTAGAAATTCACTTAGCACAAGTAGTATAAATGTCTTCTGGAAGCTGCAACACAATAACATGATGTACTCAAGCTAAGCATTGAGTATGGATATGGATTGTACAGAAGCATAATAAAAAGAAGAAGAATACTGGAAGTCTAATTATCTACAAAAGCATTTACTGTTCTAAAATGAAGCATCCTGACCCCTTTCTGCAGTTTTCTCCTCCTTCTCTCCCATTTTTCTGATTTCTTGAATTCATAACAGAAAATATCAGAAATACTGTAAGCTTAAAACTGTAACTGAACAGGAACTGTATCTGAGCATTTAATCTATCCAATCTAGAAACAAAACAGTTAAGGAGGTTAACTATTTTTAGGAATAACTTTAATATAATTCTTATTTATTTTCTCATCATTGAAAGAGAGAGACTACCCTTAATTGCAAGTGAGCGAGACTACCTTTAATTGCTCAGTTTCCCCCATCCCCTTGAAGAATGACTAATTTATTGTTGTCTTCACTGGTGCTTTTAGCAGAGAAAGGTATCTCATTTGCAAACTCTCTGAGGATTTTAATGCAATGACAGTCTGCTGTCACTGTCAAATCAAGCCTCTAAGGTGAGAGAGAAGTTACAGTTGCCTTCAGGCTCAGCTTCATTTAATATGAAATTTGTGATGGTGGTGGTTGGAAGAAAGTATTAGATTTGTTTTTGATGAACTCAGTAACTACTTTAAATTCCTGTATTTTATATTGTAATTGAGCTTTTTATTTGAGCTTCTCAGGAAGCAGCAATTCCTACATTTTGATCAAGTTCTGTATAAATACTTGATCTTAAATTAATATATACAGGTAGAAGATGTCATGTTACACATGGAATACTCCTTGGTGTCCTTGTTAGCTTGCTTTGGGAATGAATGAATTGCAGTTCTGGAGCTTTGAAGTTGAGTATGGCTAGTGTTCCTGGAAAAATATCATAAAATGTAGATAGCTGTCATCTATCCTTGGACTTGCATCACTGGTTAACAGAAGGTAGGTTTAAAACACCTTCAACCTTTGGTAGTTCATTAGGAAAACTAAAGAAGACACAAAAGTTCTATAGATAGCAATTTATTTAGATAGTCTTATCAAGTTTAGAAGACAAAGAACTTGAAGAAATACTTTAGAAAAACTCTGACTCACCAGAGCCCTGCAGATGAAAACTCTTAAGTCATAAAGGTATACTTTACAGGACATATGGCTCTGTAAAATATGCAGGAGGTGTAAATGCATCCTTTGATAAAATAGAGCACTTTACAGCATAAAACAGATTTGAGAGTTAAATATTCTCAATAGTGCTAATTATTTTAAAAGTTACTAAGTGAATATCCAGTATTGGATATGAAGCCCAGTAAGTGGCAAAGAAAATGGATGATATCTGGAAGAGAAAATGAAATTATAATCAGAAATATCAGGGATCACTTGCATAAAACTGTGACAAGGCCATGTATTAAATTATTAATTGTTTCTATCAATCATAATCTTGTCTGGCTCTTAGCTGCTGTCTTCTGTGTTTTTTTCTTGCTACAGAACCCTATATGATATAAAATCCATTTTCAACATTTTATTTTATCACCAAGTTCCCTTGCCATCTCTCATTGCTAAGTTCTCACAAGAAGATATCTAAAATTGTTTGGAATCCCATTTAGTTTCTGGCTTATAAAATAATTTTTATAAGAAATGTTGTGTTCTTATACCTCATGACTATTTAGTATCTTCTCAAAATAAATTTGCTCATCATGACAGGTAGCTGAGAAGCATATGCAAAGGTGAACAAGTTACTGCAGAGGACATGCAGAAGTAATTTTATTTGTGTATGTGCCTTTTGAGTTCATGTAGCAAATATTTTGATGGGTAATACATTAATTTGCAAAGACCTTTAGGAAAAAACAGCAGAAATGCAACATACTGTCACCATTCAGCTGTTGTTTTGTGTTGATATTAAAAAAGAACAGGAAAGACATACTCAGACTCATACCTGATCTCTGATTGTAATTGTGACTGCATTGCTCAGTATTTGCAAGAATTTTAGCTTTTTTAGGAAATATTGGTTTCTAATAAACAATAACATAGCTTATCTTCAGCTATGCTTGATAACAACTTCTTGTCTCTGCTTGAATAATGGTTAATTTATAAAAAGGAAAAGCTATAACTCAGGAGTTTTGAATACTTTCACAGTAAAGCACTGTGATGTGCTCTCATTTCAAGTAAAACACCTCAGTAAGAGTGTACATGCTGCCAAATATGCTTCTTTCTTTTATTTCTCCTTAGCAGTAACAAGTGTTAATTGTTCCTAATTTGATTTTTGATGGGTCCTTACCTAATTAACACTGAAAGAGCTTTTACAAACATAAAAAGATGTCCTTATGCAGAGACAGAAGATGATTCATTGCCATTTTTACATATCAGCAAAAAGGCTTTGTAATAACAAAAAATACATTTTCATATTCTTGTCTGACCTATCAAACATCATGATTTGCTGTATTTGAAAGCTTCCTTCTTGAAACCTGATATATTGTTAATGTAAGATATGTGGTTCTATTGTTCTGACTACTAATTAATCTTTATAATTATAGTATCTTTCAACAATAATCATGATGATAAGCTGCATAATAGCAGTTGAAAGAAGTGTCTTCATCTGCACTTGAGATTGAAATACCTTCACTTGATGGGTACTGGTGAAAGAGAAATATCAATTTGTGATAATGGACTTATACTTAGAAAGACTGAAGTGTGACTTCATCACATCTTTTTTCTTGTTCTCTATCCAGCTTTTTCAGTGAAAACATTAATACCTTATCATGACAAATCAGCTGGAGAAAGTCTTTTAAATTAAATCCTTGACATATACTACATGACACTATTACTTTTATTTCTGGAAAGAGAACAAGGTAAAAAAAAGGCAGCATGTCAGTAAAAAGGCAGTAAAAACGTCAGTGAAAGACAGCTAGTACTGATGGTCATTCATAGATCCATTTAAAATAGCAAATCTTTTTTATTTCAACTACTAAGTAAGTCTATAATATATCAGACCTTCTTAAGTGATTTTTTTTTCTCTTTTCCCAATGACAAGTCTATTAATGCAAGTGTTCTTGTATATCTGTAAACCTGTCTCCATCTGTCCACATCATATTTAGTAATTTTCATATTTTTCAGCCTGTATTATATTTGACCAGATTGGAATTTATTCCTTACCTGAGGAAAATAATGAATGCAGATTTTGGCTGTTTAAGTCTTGCTACATATCACGGCTGAAATCAATACCCGGAAAAATGTGCAGCTTTATGTATAGTAACATAGTTAAGAAAGTGTGACATCTTTCCACTGTTAGAGGAAGATTAGGCACAGGGAAGGATTTGATACAATGTTTTATGATGCTTTAGACTTGTTTGAGTAGGGAAATAAGGTAGACTTAGACTGATGTAACTGAGACGGTTAAATTTCACATAACTCATCAGATCAGAGAGATAATGTATAACACTTTATACTTTTTGAAATGTATAAATCCTTATTGAGTTTATATGTAATTCTAAACTTGTGTGTGTGTATGTGTGTGTATATGTGTATATATATACATACACTTGTATGTTTTCATGATCTTTCCTTTGCTTTCTCCAGCCCTTAACTAATATCTGTAGCAGTTGAAAATTTCTTTACCTATTGCATTTAATCTTCAGAGTTGTAAATGCTACTCAAATTGAAACCACAACTTAGGATGAATTACAAATTCTGTAAAAACACTAGATTTTCTGTTCTGTGTTTTGTGTTATCCTCTACATACAGCTGCTAAAACATGCCAGCATTTTTCTTCTCACTCACTTCAAAAGTAGTTAAAGTTCTTGGCATGAGTGGTAACATTTGCCGCTTCTCTCTATGTTTAAATGATATTTTTGTGGTGTCAGGCACTAATACTGCGCCCAAGGAAGTGAGAAGAGGGTATTAGATGGACTTATGTAAACTCGAAAATAGCCATTCCATTATCCCAGGCTGCTCAGGGAAAAAAAAATTTAGACCTTCAGCACGGTGTACAATACCAAATGCTCCACAAGAGTTAGCATTTTACAGAAATTATCCAGCTTTGCAAAGAGAAGTTGCCACGCTGCCTTCTAGCTTGATATTGTACACAGAGACTAAGAATACAGTAGCAAGCAGTTACACAAATTAGGGCCTAAAAGTCTCTCATTTGTGGTCATTTATATAGTCACAAATTTGAAGTGTTTAACTCCTCCGGAATGAAATGGACTAAAGAGACTGAAAGGCAAAACACTAGATTTCAAAACACTATTAGAAAAAATATGGTTTTCTCAAATAATAGAAGTAAAAACTCCCTTGAATTTTAAACTCTGTTTCATGTTGCCTTGAAGAAGTTGAGGAAGGTTAGTATCAGAGACAGAAATAATTCTTTTTCTTATGCTTTAATTTAAAAAAAATATTATCATCTGACTGATTCTATTCACAGTTTGACAAAAATATTTGGAGGTCAGCTAGTTTAAATATTTGCTGTTCCTTACAATTTCAAGATCTTTCATTCTAATTGAGCTATGTTCTTACAAATATTCACAACCCACCCCCCCCCAGATCTCCAGTTATAGCTGAAGCTGCTTAAGCATTTTGTTTCTCAGTGACTCAGAGCAAACAAGTGGTGTGTGGCAGTTACCCATTTGATGTGCAATAACTTATTTTGTCGCAATAATTTGTTGTTGGTACTCACATAAGCTACTGAGAGTCTTCATTTTAAAAAGCCCCAGTGAAAGAATAAGCAACTTTTGAGTCAAGGTGCCATTTTTAGAAAATTCTTTATTTGGTGTTTTTCTACGGGCAATTATTTAACTATAAATTCCACAAACATATATTCTACTTAAAAATTAAAAGACAAATAACTCTACTGAGAAACTGAATATATACTTCAGTTATCCTTAAGCATCTGAATCTCATTGTGTTTCTTATTTTGCATTGTGCTTTTTTGTTTTTGTTTCCAGTTTTAAGATACACTTATCTTTTTTATGAAGAAGAGAGATAAACTGATATGGGAAGGAGCTTCATCTATGTCATATTTTTATACTCAGACACAGAAAAATACAATATAATGCTTTTAGGTATCATTCCTGGCCAAGGAACATGCTTTTTAATCCTAGTAGAATCTGCCTTTTATTTCATTATGTCATGTTATTTTAGAAGCTGTTTTGGAAAATGGTTGCTTTTCAAAACACATATAAGACAAATGTCAACAATTTTGCTATAACAACAGTTTAACATGTGTTCCTAATTAATTCTTAAGCAGATAATCAGCTGCAAGTATGTTGTCAAACCAGATGGTCTAAGATTTCCAGGATATCTGGCAGTAAAGAATGCTTCATTATAAATCCTGTGTTGAATCCAGGCCTACTCATGGGCATGAAGTGTGTGTTCTAATTGAAGGTGAACTAAATAACTTGAAAAATGGAGAAAAACAGGTTTCATTTTTCAAAGCTTTTTATTCTCAAGTAGGTTGCTCATCACTCTATTTTTCCCTTAGGTAAAATATGAAACAAGTGTAAGGCTTTTCTTCTATGCCAAAACTTTTTTACATGTGTTTTTCAAGAATGCTAAACACGTCCTCAGTAATAATACTTTTCCAGATATTCTGCAAATATATCCAAAGATAATATTTCTGCCTTTAAAAGTTAAGAAGCTGTACCCACTTGAAAAATCAAAGCACAACACAACTGGCAACAAAACAATTATATCAATTTACTATAAATGAATATAAACATCTACTTGTTACTAGCTGAAAGAGAATGGAATAGGCAAGAATTATACTTTTTTTATAGATTTCCTTTTCTCTCTTCTTTTACTATGAAAATACATCTGCATATTGAAAAAAAATCTTCGGATTTTAAAGGAATTACTGACAAAAAATGAGCAGTGAATAAGAAAAACTTGTGAGAAATAGCTATATAAAAATGAAACCCATTTTGTTCCAGAGTAATACAGAAAACCTCTGAATGAATTCTTACTCTTCTTAACCAAAAGGAGAGGTGGAGTAATTGCTAATTTAGTATTTAAAACAATTTCTTATGTCATACTGTCTCTATTAAAAATCTGATGTAATATATCCTCTATAAATTTATTTCCATTATAGCAAAAATTTACTTCCATTTATAGGAAAAATATAGCAGTCAGATAACTAAAAATGTAGCAGTATTTAACAGTCTTTAGTTTATGAGTAAAGTCTTTCTTCATGTGGTTTATTGGAAGCAGAAGTCTTTACTGGTAATTATTTTGGAGAGGAAATGAATGAAAAAAGTTTAAATGAACTTACTATAAAAATAAAATATAAATGGAGCTACTGTTGAACAAATACATTATGTTATTGTTACTTCTGCAGTTCAATTAACTTCATTCTGGTTATTATTTGAACAAAATTACATGTTTGCAGCTGGTGGATCACATAATTTGAACATTAAGCATTACTAATATTACATCAGTCACAGAAAAATTAAAATAGAAACCTAAATAATCTAGAAAGTGTAAGGTAAAAGACGAGTTATATTTCAGTTCTCAAGGGCATCATGTTATGCTAAGAAAAGGCAAATTTAGGCACTAACAACTTGGTACCTCTAACAGGTGAGCAGCACACCCAGTACTTACTGAAATGGCAGGAGTGTAGGTTCCTACAACTTGAGTACATGGACCTTAAATATGTATTTAAAGAAAAGCACTCAAAATATTTATATTTTGACTCTAATTTTGCACCAGATAAAATAATAAGGATAATAATCAATATTTATGAAATTGCTTCCTCATGATTGTTGCATTGCATTAAACCTCACAATGCTGACCAGATAATTTAAAAAGAAAATCTGGAGCTGGTAGCAGGTCTGTGCGTAACTTGGAATTTGCAATAGCTGAGGGACTTTGAAGTCTTTCATTTCCTAAATGAATGTTTTAATCACAGAACTATCCCATATAAGGATAACTGTCCTAGAGGCCTGAGTGCTGACATAACAAAAATGATACAGCCTGAAAGCCAACCCCATCCTGGTCTGCATCAAAAGAAGTGTGGCCAGCCGGTCAAGGGAGGTGATTCTCTGCTCTACCCCCTCTCATGAGACCCCACCTACAGTGCTGTGTCCAGCTCGGGGGTTCCCAGCACAGGAAGGATGTGGAGCTGCTGGAGTGAGTGCAGAGGAAGCCATGAGGGTGATCTCAGGGTTGGAGCACCTCTCCTGTGAGGATGGGCTGAGGGAGCTGGGTGGGTTGGTTCAACTTGGAGAAGAGGAAGCTCTGGGGAAATCTCACTGTGGCCTTCCAGTCCTTAAGAGGGGCCTAGAAGTAAGTCAGAGAGCGACTTTTTATAAGAGCATGTAAGGGTGAGGGAGAATGGCTTCAAACTGAAGGAGGACATGCTTTATTTTAGATGTTACGAAGAAATTCTTTACAGTGAGGGTGGTGCGGCACTGGAACAGGTTGCCCAGAGAAGTTGTAGATGTCACATTCCTGGAAGCAAATTAGAAGAGTGCTTGAGGAGTTGAGACATCTGGTTTAGGCATCTGACTCCAGGACCAGTCACCATCTGAGTGGAGAGTTACTAAGTTCTAAAATGTGCTAAGTTTATGTGTAGCAGCAGCTAGGAACAAAATGACATCTGAAGAGGAATCTCTTTATTCAGAAGAAATAAAAAAGAAAGAAACACTAACAGTTCTCATGCTCCCCAAATCTTTAGAGATGAAAAAAGAGACTGTCTCCTTCCTCAATGCTTCTCCATGTAATATCTGGTTTCCAATGAAAACAAGTCGAGTTCGTGTATTTGCTAATATTTGTGCTGTTTGTATGAGCATCACAAATTCACCACCTTAAATAGATGTTCAGTATGACAGTGGAGGGATCACTGCTTCTCAAGACATAGGTTAAGACCCCTTCTTACTCTGTGTGTAAAGTGAAGAAAATGTAGAGTACTGGTTTCAAAAATATAGTCCCTATGTTGTTTCAGCATCTCAAAATTTGACTGTAAAAATGCTTAGCAATTCATTAGTGGGGAAACCAGTTATTTTATCTGCATGATTTCTGACACTGGCCATTGACAGATATTTCAGAGAAAAGCATAAATTGTAATATGTATAATACCTGCTGTAGCTGAATTAACAAAAATTGTACAGTTAAAGTTTAAAACATTTATTTTTAATCTGGGAAAAATCACTTTGCTGTATTGTCCCTTCGTCGCCAGCCGGGCAAGGGTGGTGATTGTCCTGCTTTGCTCTGCACTGATATCACTTCATTTTGAATATTGTGAGCAGTTTTGGTCACTGTAATGTAAGAAAGATATTAAATTAGAGATCATCCAAAGAAGGGCCATGAGGATGGTGAGGAGCCTTGAGGGAAGCCACACAAAGGAGCAGCTGAGGTCACTTGGTCTGTTCAGCCTGGAGGAGACTGAGGGGAGACCTCACTGCAGTTACAACCTCCCCATGAGGGGAAGAGGGGCAAGCACTGATCTCCTCTTTGTGGTGAGCAGTGACAGGACTAGAGGCAATGACTTGAAGTTGTGTCAGGGCAGGTTTAGGTTGGATATTATAAAAAGGTTCTTCCCCCAGAGGGTGGCTGGGCCACTGGAACAGGCTCCCCAGGGAAGTGGTCACAGCACCAAACCTGACAGAGTTCAAGAATTGTGTGGACAATGCTCTCAGGGACAGGGTGTGATTCTTGGGATGTCCTGTGCAGGGACAGGAGTTTGTGTGTCCCTTCCAACTCAGCATATTCTAGGATTCTATGTGATTCTTCTGTATTACTCATAGAAGATAAAATTATTTCCAGATTAAAAACCTATGGTGTGCATTTTTCCTTCATTTTGAACATCAGCAGTAGAAATTTTAAAATACCTCAAAAAATGCAATGAAGAATGTTTGTCCTCAATAAAGTATGGACAGTAAGGTAGGGATGATAACACTAGTTAACTATTTATCTGTTATCAGAGTAGAATTACCCTTTTTCAGGTTTTCCAGAATCTTTTTGCCACCTTATCTTTTCTGATGCCTCAGTTTATACTCCAAATAAAGCTTTACCTTCATTACTTTATTACTTTATTACTCAGGACACCTGAATCCTATGTTACATTGTTGACTAGAGATATTTTTTTATTTTATGATTTTTACAAGCTGCTGCAGCTTTTCACACTGTTGAGGCTCAAGCACTACCTTGGCAATAAAAGCAGCACCTTTCTGGAATGCTGCCACTGCAGTGCATTCATGTTGCTTCACTTCTGACAAAGATTTACAAGTACTTGACCTTTTCAGCTGAGAAAAATCTTCAATTTCTGAATGCTTCTGCATATATGCTGATTTCAAATTCTGTTTCTTAACAGAATGTGAAATTACATGACAGAAACTAATGACATTAGCAACATTGGGTTTGTACCAGATGAAATCTAGATCCTGACTAACTGTATAAACAGAGTATGATACATGAAAAAGAAAGTCAGAAAGGAGCATGGACTTGTGCTTTCTGGACAAAAATTATAGAAGGAACCTTGAGTAACTGTGACTGGAAATTATGCTCTGAATACATTTGAGAAATCTGTAATTTTTTTTTTAATTTTTTTTTTTTTGTAATGAATACACAAAACAGCTTTCATGACTGCAAATGCATGTATTTGATATATATTTGATACATAAATATTCTCTGGCTTGGATATGCAGTTGTGGTTCTGTGAAAATTTGCACAATATTTAGTGTGGTGATTTTCTGATTTTTTTGGCATGAGTGTGCAGATTTCTAGAGAGGATGTACTTATTCTCCTTCTTCTGGATTTGCTTAAAGGCATTATTATTAACAACAAAAAAGGATTGCAGAGGGTTACTTATGTTCACACAAGGAAATCACATAATTTTAGAAGAAAACTTTGGTCTTTGGGACCTCTGGAGCTGTAGAAAGTGCATGGAAGGTAAAATGCATATCCATGATTAAATTCAGTGCTGAACACAGTCTCTGGATTGCTAGCAGTGTTACTCAAAGGAAGAAGCAGAAGGGATGCTGAGGCAAAATGCTGGAAGTCCTCAAATCGTTTCTGCTGCAGCCACTGTTGTCATCCACAAAGAGGAGCTGGAGACCCGTGACAGTGGGGTGTGTAAGGTGGTGCCTACTGCAAGGTGCCCAAAGAAAAATGAGGAATGGTATTGTGGATATTAAAGTATTTTCTGCAGCTCTTCCTGTAACTGCAGTAGTGTTAATATCCCATTATCCAAGTGCAGATTATCTTCCCATCCAGAGGGCATGAAGCCTTTCGAGGAACTGAGAGCTGGCTGCATTGGCAACAAGCCCACTCACCGCAGTAACACCACTGAAGGAATGTTGACAGGAGTGTGTTGGTTTAGAAATATTCCAGCATGGCTGTACTTCAAAACTGCAGTACATAATCAAGTTTCATATAGTTTCCCGGTCTTCCATGGCTGCCAAATCAGCTCCTATAACCCTAAGGGTGAGAGTAATTTTCCTACTGCTCCTGAACTGGGCTCTGAATTTCTTATATAAAATAAAAAAAAAAATACTATCAGAATTTTTTTAGTAAAGACATAACTCCTTTTTCAATATGTGAATAATTTTTTCCTATTCTCTTTTCCTAGCTAAAGAGGAAAGAAGAAATCTATTGCCCCATAGGAGACCTAATAAAATGATATCAACCTTGTAACTTCTTAGCTGGATCCTCTGATTTTTATCCTGCTTTCATACTCCATTTTTGTGGTTATGTGGTAACCCCCAAAACACAGATTTTTGATGAGTAGAAGAGTGGACTTCCATTAATAAAAGAGCCTTTTCTTCCTTTCAAAATAATCCTTTTTCCATCTAATAAAAATTTACATTGTATTGATGTTCATATTATGATGTTTTATCTCCAATAACATCAGTTTCTAAATGGCCAGAGATCACAAGTTTTGGAAAGAACTGTAACACTTTTTTATTTCCTTTCAGTAATAATAACATAATTATTATTACAAAAATAGCATAATAATTACAGTGTCATTGTTCTTCCAAGCCTTTTGCTTGGTTAGCACACTGAATATGAACAAATGCTCCTAAGCACATTCACACAAGTTCACAAGTTAATAACAGTAGTATATTACTCTTTAGTGGTAATGATGTTGTTCAAGAAGGAAAATTATTTAACCAACATTATATTAAAAAAAACTTTGCAAAACTTGTTGAGTATGAAGCATGAGACCTTTTCAGTAAAATCTACAGGTATGCTAAGCATTATTTTCTTTTCTGTGCTTTTGTTCTTTAAGCTTGTAAAGAGCTTGTAAATAACACTGAGTGATTCTATCCAAAAATGAGAGGAAAGCAACATCTAAAACCAATAATAAAATATAAAATTCAGAAAAATTGCAGAAACTCTTGGAAGCATCTGTTTGGATATTCTTGGTATCATTCGGTTATCTGATTCTTGAACAGAAAATTATAAGTTGGAGGTGATATATTTGTTTACATCAAATATATATAAAATTATTTCATATGTGTATATTGGTAAAAAAAAGAAAATTTCTAAAAAATTTCTTGCATGTCAGATAAATCCCACCAGGATCTTCATAAATAACAAGCTCATTTCTTATTACCTCTAAACCAGATTATTTTATTTTTGGGACATAACATTCACTACTTACCAACACACCTTATCTGTGATTTACTACCAGATGCTCAATCTTTGCATTTTGAATGAATTCCATTACTGCATCTATAATTTTCCTGTGTTCTGTTTTTTTGTTTTTGTTTTTTTTCCCTAAGAGTCTTAATTAAGTTCTATAGACATAATTTTATCTCAGGCAGGTGCTTCCTTCAAAAAGAGGAGGCAGTTTGTTTCCTAAAGATCCCAAATGTTTAGGAAAATTTGCAGCATCCATGCAATAGCTACAGAGGGAGAAGAAAGAGAAGATAAGGCAGAAGAAGGGAGAAAAGGAAGAAGAAGACTGCAAGTATGAGGGGAGGGATATGCTAAGGAGAGGTTAAAATGGAAGGTTAAGAGGAAGAGAGGACAGGGGAAGGGAAAGGAAAGTGAAGAATCTCAGTACTGACTTTTTAAAAACCCCTACATCCACTTAGTTTGATTTTAGAAATATAAAACTATGAAAAGTTTGTGAAACTCAGATGTCATACACTTGAGAAATAAGTGTAATGGCATTTTATATGTTGTAAAGAATCTTAGTTTTGGGAATCCTAGCTGGATTTTTATCTATCTAAAACACATACAGCATTTACAAACTTACCTTGCCTGTCTTGGAGCTCAATGTGCCACAAAAGTGATAGATTTTAAATGCCAGGTGGTATTTATCATTTTGGCTTAAAAAAATATTAAGATAACATTTCATAGTCAGCAGTTTCTTGAAGAAATCATATGAGCAGCAGCATGAGCTGCCTCCAAAGAGGCAACACCCATTTGAAGAAGGTGAAACAGACAATCATTAGCAGGATAAAACCTGCACAAGGTGGAACCTATGAGGAAGAGGACCATACTGGTCTCAGTTAATGGTGCAGTTTCATACAAACACTGAGGACACTGAGTGGAACTTGGAGAAGAAAGAGTAGAGAACTTTGGTTTTAACTGCCCTCTTTGAAGATGAGTTGAATGAACCATCTCAGTCACAGACTGAGAGCACCAAATGCTGTTAGTGTCAGAGTCTGTTGGAAGCAAAAACCACATTTTTCCAAGGCTCAGTTACTATGTTGGATTTATGTATGCTTTTCAGTTGTTGATAGAATACCTGATAAATAAATATATATGTAAATAAACTCATGCCTAATGTTTTAAAATTTGCTTGGTGTTTCAGTCTCCAAATACTCCCATCACTGCAACTTCCAGTCCATGGCAGAGGGCTATGGTTGTAGTCTGCTGTGTTTCATTCCAGGGATAGCTGTATCCACGGCAGCACTTTTGTGGCTGCATTTGGATTTGTGCTAGAAACAACATGGATAACACAGAGATGTTTCCTTTATTGCTGACCAGTGCTTACACAGTCAAAGTGCTTTCAGCTGTAAGTGAGGACTCCAGGAGGGGATGACAAGAAGCTGGGAGGAGGCACAGCCAGGACAGCTGACCCCAGCTGACCAAAGCCATGTGGTGCCATGCTCTACATATAAAGCTGAAGGAACACGAAGGAATGACCTTAGAAGCTTCATTGTTTGTCTTCCCAAGCAGACATTACACATTCCAGGGGATGATGACTGAAGGCCTGCCTGCCAATGGGAAGTGGTGAATTAATGTCATGTTTTACTTTGTTTGCCTGCATGTTTTTTCCTTTCTATATTAAACCATCTTTATCTCAGCTCATGAGTTTTCTCACTCTTATTCTTCTGATTTCCTTCTGTTTATTTCCCCCACTCTCCTGGCAGGGAGTGAGCAAGTGGATGTGGAACTTAGTTGTGGGCTGGAGTTAAACCACCAATTGCTGCTTTAGATAGCTATATGCTTTAAAAATCATCTACAAAGTTGATTGGAAACCATTCAGGACAAACTGGTCCAATAATATGGAAAAAATCATACCATATTTTTCTCACCATATTTTTCTCTTTTACTCTCTTGTACTCATTTTCCATCTCTGTTAAAGCTCATGAGGAATTCCTCATAAAAAAAAAATTAAAAGCTTCCTTGCTTTTATTAAAACCACAAAAATTAGTCTCATTATAAGTATAAAGCTTCTATTTATATTACATTTTGGGCTGCTTGAAAAAGAATAAAATAATTGCTGAGATAACAGAGTAGATGATCTAGAAGCAATTAGGACTAAAAAAGTTAATTAAATCTGTCCTGAGATTTCCGACATCGATGAGCATCTGTTGTCTGAACTGGCTGAGTAAACATGGGTCTAAATTTCTTTGGAGTATTAATTGATTTGAGATTGTAAATTTTTACTATTCCTCTTTTCTCCTCCACTAGTTCTTACTTAAAAGACCCAAGCATAAGATGTAAAACAATGTAAACAAAAATTGTAAACAAAAATTAGTTCCTAACTACAGTAAAAATATCTATCAGGTTCCTTGACTGAGAGCCAAATGAGTACTTAATAAAGTAATCCATGCCAGTCTTCTATTCAGCAGTGGATATCAGTACACAGTAGTTTCTGACTTTCATCTGAAAACCAAATCTGTTTGTCTTCTTTCCAGCTGCATTGGCGCCTAATCATCTCTGACAGTGAGAGCTGAGAAACACAAAATATCTCTGCACGTCTGAGCTGAGGAGGCCCAATGCTGCCTCAGCCCATTACAGACACAATGGCAGCACATAAAGACTATCTGGGGACTTCACCAAATTTAGATCCAATTATCTGATTCTAGCAGTTGCATATTACCACTAATTAGATTGAAGCAAATACTGTGCTGAGGGTCATGACATATGTGTCTTATTTAACATGCCTTTCCTAGTAAAGCTGAGAAGCCTGGGAGACATACAGAATGAAGAAAGCAGTTTTGTCTTCAAGGTAGGTAAATTCCAAAAACAGTGCTACAAAAAGCTGGTCATGAGTCAAATAATAACTAACCATAGCAAATTGCTCAAAAAGCAAAACACTGCAAAAGATAAACTCAGTTTCTAAATTGAAATAATATTGAGCTAATATTGGGATTAAATTTTTATTCTCATATGGCTCACATCCCAAATGGTCTCATTACTTAATAAGGTAACACTTAATAGCAGTGGGTTATAGAAGGACAGATTTCAGATTAATTCATGGATGGGTAGTACTTGGCAGGAAATTAGTTCCTTTTTTTAGGCCTCAAAGACAGCTCACTCCTTTAAAATCTGATGTTGCCATAGATGGTATTCCACATACTGGAGAGAAAACTGATCAAACTCAATCAGCTTCCCATATGAGTTTGTACCAGAGAAAAAAAAATCACAATTGCTACTAACTGGCATCTTTACAGACACTCATAGGAAAAACGAAAGCTATCCATTTTGCAGAAGCAGCAAATCTCTTTGAAGATAAATCTTACGTTGATCAAGCCTAAGACAAGGATAACAGTAGATAAGAGTGAAAAATTTTGCTACATGAATGCTGAGATTTAACTAATGCAGTGCAAATACTATCCAAAAGGTATCCAAAATTTATCCAGAACGTTATAGTTAAATATTTTGTCTGAACTTTGTGACACATACCAGTGTTTACAATTCAAAAGACTCCTCAAAAGTTGAAGATGTTATTTGGTGCTTATTCTGTCCTTCCAACACAGTAAAGCTAAAATTAATGGCTTCATAGTCTGTAAATGATCTGCATCTCTAAAAAAGGCAGCAAAATGAAACAGCCTGTAAGATATCTACATACATTTGGTGAAGGATTTTGATGCCCTTTTTTTGCCAATCCAGTGTTTAAGCACTACCAAATTAATTTGATTGATGGGAAAACAATGAATTAATTGATATTAAAAATTCCACTTGCAAATCTGTTTCCTAATTTCCTCAATGAAAGATGTTTTCTCTTGTGCAAATCTCTGGACAGATAGCTGAGCACACTAGAAGATATTTCCCTTTAATTCAAGCTTATACTGTACTAGTCTCAGGCTTCTAAACAGGTAGCACAGTATTTTGAGCAGTCATTTGTGCATTTATGCATATGCTAAATTCTGTGTCCAACATAACATAAAATAGTGTATACATTTTTGAGCTGTCTGATATCTTGCTTCCTGGTGCCTCTCCATATCTTTTAAACAGGAACTGCTGATTCAGAAGAAAATGACACTTGCCCTTTTTAGGTGGCTCTGAAGGAATTATAGCATATTCTGGCTGTAGGAAACGGTAAAAGAAAGTCCCTAGTTAAAATTATAGATCAAGTTGACAAGTTCCACAGTTTGTTCATGGCAGAGCTATAAAATCTGCTTCATTGACAACTAGATGGACTTTTAAAAAATGTGTTGATGCTAAAATTTGTTGTGCAAATTCATTCAATTTTGTATTTAAAACAAATTTTCATTTGGTAAAAGCTAGTAACAATTATATGGTCAAATTAGTAAAATTTTGCATAACAATGATAATTTTATTAATGAAATATACACTGGAAGACAAAAATCTACAGTAGGTGCAGATGAGATTTTCTATACACTCTTTTTACTAGTTATTCATGCAGCAATGATTTACAATTGGGTCCATTGTGCTCAGTGATGTATTGTCAACAACACGTTGCAGGAATGGCAAATATATTTTGTCCATTGAATACACTGAACAAAGTTGTTCTAAATGTCTGTGATAATCTATGTAGTAGGGATATTTCAGCTTGTCCCTTGGTCTGAAATTCTTATTTTACTGTATTATTATGCTAGAAGATATATGGACATCCCCTCCTTTACAAGTGGCAGAACACAGTAATTCCTCAAAAAACTAATAGATAAGATACAAGCTAAATTAAAAAAAAAAAAAATGCGCTGTTTGATATTTCCTAGACATTGAATGACAAGCATATTCACACACTGCCCCCAACATTTCCAATCATTTGTTTTCAGAGCTGCTGCTTTCCACTAAAAGTGCAGGAAGAAACTATACATACATACCAGTGATCACTCTGCTTTAAACAATGATACATGATCTATTTTCCACACAAACTGTCCCAGGAAGCTTTGTATCAAAAAATCCTCAAAAATCCAAACTGTACAATATTGTGTACAAGTGACAGAGTTGGTTCTTGTGCATGTCTGCTGTGAATATCCACTCTTTCCAAATTCTTGTCTGCAGTTTTCTCAACCGCTATATATAGCTGTTGAGGAATTCTGTCACCAGTCCCAAAGCAGGGACTACAAAGGCTACAGCAGGAGCATTGTAATCCCACTCCTGTGGTTATAGTGCCTTGCTGTGCCAAGGTCTCCTGCTTCTTCCAAAGAAAATATATGGCTGGCTGGCCTTGGACTCATGCTACCAAGGCAAGGGCTGCCCCTGTGTGTGGCCGTACCAGCCTTGGTCAGCACTGGCTGAAGCACCTTTGTGCAGTGCAGGCATGTCCCAGTTATGATCCTATCCTGACTTTAAGCAAACAACATTAAAGGACAATGAGGATTTTTTTTAATTTAGACTGTTAAAATGTCAAAGTTTCTAGGCTGACCTGTCACTACAAGTCAGCTTCCAATTTTCCAAATTTTACTACATCTACCTTATCTGTCCTGGGTTCTAATGCTTCAACCTCTGCATAAATTCAACTAGACTTAGGCTTCTTTTTTTTCCTCATTTTGGATATAACTAGATGGATTGTACCAGTAGGATTTTGAAGGAATAGTGCAATGCTGATCCCATTTTTAATGCTTTAAAAACATTTCAGTGCTCTTTCAGAAATACCTTCCTGTATAAAGGGTCTGTTGTGAGGATTGTGTTCAGCAGTGCGTTGGTGATGTGTTTGCTCATGTTAAAACAGAAGAATTGTCATTCTTAATGTCACCCTCTTTTCTTCCTAGGTTCTTCTTTGGTTTTACATTCTCTCTTCTAGTACCCATATACTATATATACCCATAGTATACTCTTATACTCATAGCACTTCAGGGTTTCATTTTTCTTTCTTCATTTAAGGGCTCTTCATATTCCTATCAAAGGATTTCCTTTTTCTCTGTATTTTCTCCTCCAATCTAAAACCTGCTGCCCAACATTTCTTTCTAAGAAGCTAAGATGAATTTGAAAACTTTCCAAATGAGTATTATTTTATAGTAATGTAAACACCTTATGAATGAAGCACAGCAGCTTCTATTATAATTTACCAGGATTAATTAATTATGGAGAATCAAAATAGTATTATTAAAACCCATTTTCCTGGGAGGACTGTACTCTGAGAGCAAAGTTTCAGATTAATCATGTTAATTGTTTTTGATGTAAAAATATTGATTTTTCATTTTATGTGCATGCAATACTGTTTAACCCTGTGGGATTAAGATGTTGAAGTCTGGCACTTCTAGGAAATCCCTTACCTAAAGAGCAATAATCTGTGTGTTGGAGTCCAAGCCTTTGATATAAAATTCTGTGGTGCTTACGTCACCTATCTGAAAGTGCCACTCACCCCTAAATTTTTGAGGCAATATCACCACTAAAATAACTACAAAGATATTTTTTTATAAACTTGTTTTGGTTTGGACCAAAGAACAACACTAAGAGCAGGCACTTAAAAGCAGCATAATTTATTATAACTGTATGATAATTTATATTAGGAAGGAGAAAAAAGATTTATAACTGAAATTTGAGAGCAACTTTTGAAATTAGAAACAAGTATGTGTTTAATTATGAATATATTAATTTTATGAAGTTGAATACTGTTTCTGACTTTTAAAACAAATTTACGCTTTTAATTTCTTTATTTCATAGTGGTGGTTTTTTTTGTTTACAATTTTCAATCTCTTTTTGAAGATATTGGAATGGATATCAAAATATGGAATCAGAATATATTCTGATCTTTACCCTAATAAGCAGTTATCTATTCTGTATAGCAACATAGCTGAATACCATATTACTTGATACTCCTATTAACCTCTTTGTTTGTGAATATCTGATAATTTCTAATTATCTGTTAAGCTCTTTGTGAAGGAGAGAAGTTACTTTCCAAACATCACTGAATAAATTTTGTCTTTATGCTATTTGTGGATGAAAAGACCTACAGGAAGAAAATAGTATTCTTAGAAACAAAATTGCATGAAAAAGGACATTCATTCTTTAAAATTAAAATATTTTTAATTGTTTTTAGATCAAATGTGTCTCTAACTGGGGTGATTATTGGATTGCAAATACTTATTTTAATGTGTTTACACAGGATGTATTTAATATGATCCTTCCTCTGATGTACTAACCCTAGTTAGAGTCATAATCTTAACCTGTAAATGGATTGATGTCTTTAAGTCAATGGCATGTCATAGAGAGTGTTTATTCTGTGAAATTTTTCATCCCATTTTGAAATCACTTATGGTTCTGGCATGTAAAAATTCCTGAAGCAATTGAATTCTACAAAAAATTATCTGTATTACAAAAAAAAAAAAAGAATTTTCTTTACAACTACTTGAATTCAAATATGTGACAGGTCCATGGATGTAGCTAATTAACTTAAATTGAGATATGAAATCAAATATTAAAAAGAAGGATGAATCACAGGACAATTCCTACTCCTTCAAATACCTGCCCTATGTTTTAAATCTAGATCATGTGAAATGGTCAGGAATTGTGGCTGTCTTTGAAAGATCTCCTGAGTTGCTGTTGGACACAAAATAAAGAGCTTGACTCCAGTTCAAGGTAGAAGAAAGATCAGAAAGCTTTATTTACAATTCATTCAGCCTTTTTATAACATGCTGTGCTAAAAAAGCACATTATTGGTCCATAGAATGGGCACCTCTTTCCATTGCTAAGTAACAGAAACAACACCTGGGAGAGAGGTTGTTATGAGAACTTAGAAATGCTATGAGAAGAAAAAGGTTACTTACATGAATTATCCTTGAATGAAAACTCTCTCAAGAATTCTCCCAAGGGCAGAAAATCAGCCACTGACAGGCTGAAAACCTTACAGACTCAGAAATACCAGACCCACACTCATGACTCTTATAGTCATGCTATTTTGTTTAATAGTCTTGAGTCTGGCTCAGTGATAAAGGTGGGAGTATTCATCATCATACCCTGAGACATAAGACCTTTATATGTAACAACTCAGAATAAAAATCATATGTAGTGGAATAGGAATTGGTAGAACTCAAATCTAAATTTGTCTGAATCATGAGAACACTAGTTTTTATTCATACGAGGCAGTTAAACACGAAGTTTAACTTGATGTGAAAACTTAGATCATACTTAAAATGACTTGTATCAAAAAATATTTTTTCTTTAGATTATGTACAGCACACAATATTGTTGACAGCAGATTTGCTGCATTACATGTTTTCTTCAACAAACATTTAACCAAATGTTAAGAACTGAGTTATCAGATACAGAGAAACAACCAGGTCTGTAGATTTCCTTAAAGCTTTAAAAAGTCATTCGTGTTGCAACATGCATAGAAGTTCCTTTAAATCAGTGTCAGGAATGTCAGTAAGCCAAGAAATGCAAGAAATAATTACATATATCCTCTGAAATTATCTTAATGACCGTTTCAGCTGAGGAAACAGAAGAAACATAGAATAACAGTATTGAATAAAGGAATTGCATCTCAGTGTAAGAAAATTAAGACACAGTTATCAAATTCTTATTAATAAACCTGAACACTTTCTAAGCTCATTAGTTACTGCAGTCAAAACTGTTTTTTCTCATTTGTCCTCATTTTGTTCTTTCCTTCTCCTTTGTCAACTGGCCACCTTATGGAACAAAATGTACAGTCAAATGACTTTTTTTAACTCAGCATACATTGGAAACAGATTCAGAGTTTTGGCTTGTTCAAACAAGCATTTCTTGCTCTTAATAAAAAAATGTAAAGGTAATTCAGAAATCATGGGTAAGATGCTTAGACCAAATATGGTCATTTTGATATACACCTGTCAGAAAATTCAAAGTTACTTCAATTTTCAAAATTTTCTTCTGGTTCTCGTAAAATCATAGCTTATGAGACTTATGTAGAGCTACAGATATATGTATATGTTGTACAATTCTGTATTACCTCCTCTGTTAGGGCTACCGCCTGTAAAGTGGCTGGGGAAAGGAATCAGAAACACATCTTTGCTCAGGGCATAGATGGTCACTAAAGTGGCAAAAATTATTGGAATAATTTTGGATAAATTTTAAAGACCTGAGTTATTCTCACTCCTTGTATTTTGTGTAGTGCAATACTTCCTGTGCAGTAGTTTCACTATTGCACAAATAGTGAAATATTTTTTCTGAGCTGCCAGAAAAGGACCTAAGGCAGCAACATCAGCAGAGTCTCATTGATGTATTTGTCTGTCACTGGCCCTACTGGCACAGTTTTACTGACACACTTGCACACTCGATCTGTCAGAGAGGGGCTTGGAAGAAATTTCATCTACTTAAAAATGCAGCAGGTAGAGATGCAGTGTCCCTTCTGAGAATAAGCTTTAGCTTCTTGAGCACACAATTGAGTTTTAAAGATTCAGAGTAATCTTAAAAATAGGGTTTTGTTTCAGACTTATCCCATTTCTGATTAGACTGGAAATACTGTGAGATTATGCCTTTGTTCAACAGTAATCTTTTGAGTGACAGTAAATGAAAATTAAGTAATGTTAAGATTCTTTATATGGACTCTAATGAGACTTTCTCACCAAGTTCTGAAAACTTAACAAACTGCAAAGGATGGTAGCTTTTCAGTGAAGCCCTCAATAAAATTAGAATTTCTTTGTGATTAATGTGCAAAACTTTCTCTGGAGTTACAATTCAGCACATAATCTTCTTTGTTTCGTTTATTATTTGATTTTATTTTAAGAAGTATATCACCAGTACTAACCTTAATAACCAGATATCTGTAACAGTTTATTATGTCTCCAAGGAAGATCAACTTTTTGACCCACAAATCTCAGCACTCTTTGATAACAATAACATTCATGGTTAAGAATTCTTGACTTTTGTTTTGTCTTGAATGTCAAAGAGCAGATTATTAACCATAAACTTTAAGAACTGAAAAGAGGGGAGGGTAAGGGAAGTAAGAAGAAGAGAGAGGTATTATGAACATCCACTATTTGAGACTAAAAATATTGAGCATTCAGAAAGCAAAACTCACTGTCCTGAGAAATAAACCTTTCCTTACACATATAAAAAACTTCTTTCATTTTCTGTGTCTGTGTACTCGACCTGCACATCTGCATTGTGCCTTGATTCTCATAAAAATTTTTGCTTCAGTTTCACAATTACACAATACAGAACTTCTCTTTTGAGGGTAGGGTAGAGGATGGTTGCTTTTAAGCTTTCTACGTTTTGTTGGTCTTATCTAATCAGGTGTGAATTTTATCTACAGAACCATAGTACTGATAATACAAAATTGGATCCCTAATAAAGGATTTTGTGCTAAGATGAAAAATTTCTTAAAGGAAAGTTAAATTAAATTGGATTCCCCTTGTGTTTGTTATACTTGGTATACAAAGATCTGACACAGCTTAATTCTTGCTCACTTATAAACTTGGATGAGTTTCCTTCAGAGACTACGAGGCTCGAGTTAAACTGTGGAATTTTATTTTTGATAAAGCAGCATGATAAAACTATGTCTTTCAGAGAGTCTTGATAGTTTTCATGATGTTATAAAAACTTTCCATCCTTGGCTTGACTCTTGACATATTTTTCTTTTGCAAAAGTTTGATCTATTGTTTATATTAGTGGTCCAAAGCCTTTTTCTCTGCAAGAGAAGGGGCTGAGATTTCAGACACACTTTTGGAGACTAAACTGCTTAAGAATTTTGACAGTGACAGAATGCCCCGGGGTCCCTGCAGTTCTGCCACGTTAAAAAGCCTGCTACTGCAATCAGAGAGTAGCTTCATAGTTATCTCTTCATTACACAGAGAAGACAGACAGTATATGTGTGTATTCATTGTGTCTTTGATAGAGACTATGAAACTATTTAAAAACACAATAGTGATTTTTTTACTCTCCTGAGATTTAAAAAGTATAAACAGTTAATTTTTGCTCTTCTCTGTTTTTCCATTCCCTCCACAACTTCCTTACTAAAATGACTTTTAAATGAGCTAATTAATTTATTAAAAAAACAAAAGCACATTCCTTCAGTGTTCCCCTATGTGAACACGTGTTGTCGCTGGAATACTAATTACTATGTGGCATTTATTGTGAAAGACCTCAAATAACAATACAGTTCAGAGATAGCAACATCAGGTAGGGGAAGGAAGGAGACAGTAGAAGATTTAAGACATCTAGATCCATAAAGATCTCTCATGCGGTATGGTCAGTCCTGTGGGAGATGAAGAAAATAGACTCTGAAATGAGAATAATATCCTATAACTGGCAACAGCATTGCAATAGGTAAGGAAGGAGTGAGGGGAAGGAAAGTTCTTTTTTGCATTGGTAGTAGGACTCAGTGTTAAGAAATTGGTAAAAACCATGACAAAATTTAGGAAAAAAAATGGGAGGGGAAATAGTAAATTACATGTAAATAATAAATCAGTAGAAAAGTCATAGACTGCATAAAAAGAGGAAAGATATAAGCATCTATGTAGGACACAGGGATACGAATTCCAAATTCAAGGTATGAGAGTATTGACTAGACTGAAGTCTACTACCTGTGTAACATCCATGTTGCAAGCCTGTGTTTTGTGTGTTTGGTGCCTGCAAGGAAAAGGAAAGAAACAGTTTTGAAAATGTGATGATTTGTGACTCATAAATGTTCATTATTATAATCTGTGAAGCCCTAGATCACTAAACTGATCCTTTAAAAGAATTTCCCAAATACCAAGCAGTAAATTTTCAGAAAAAGATTGATGACTTGCATTTCAAATTTGATTCTGCTCATAAAATCATTATTTAACTCCAACTCATGTATCTAAAGATACCTCTCTAGCTCACAGAAGAAATCCTTGGCATCTTGAAGGTTCAGTGTAAAAAGCAAAATGGAGTTAAAAAGCCGTTCAGTTAACATGCCAAACTTTAGGAAGCAAGAGAAATGCTTTAGTTTTAGAAGGGCAGGTAAACTTTTCAGAATCTAGTTGAGCACTCATACTCTTTTTTAAAAAAAAACAGCCCCAGATATTAATATGATTAAAACAATGAACATCAGCAAGATAAAGTGCAGGTACAGTCTGAGAATATTGCTCCCAAGGCCTGTAAACTTGGTGAATAAAACATATGGAGCAATAAAATAGTAAAATTGAGAATTCTGGACCAGATACAAAGAGCAGACCAGCTATGAGTCTCATGGTACCCACACAAAACCTCCTTAATCAAAATATTTCAGTTTATACTTCAGCTTCTAAAGAAATTAATTTTTTTCCCCCCACTCTATTCTCTGTTCACTGTTTAGTCCACTCTTCATTTTTAAGGTAATCGAAAATTCAGTCATAATGTGCAATTTGATGATAAATATTAGGTGAAGCAATGGCTATAATTTCTGGTGAGGTCTTGTACTGTAAGTGACTTAAATCTAGTGAAAAGGGAAACAGATTAGCTTCTCTAAGTGTTCAGTTGTCAGTGATAAGTGTTTAGCAAATCAAAATAGATACTAACATGTATTTTGAAAGACAGTAATAACTTTACTGTCATTTGTATATGAGATGTCTATTCATTACAGAGTCCTATGAGCTGTGAAGATTACTTAACATCCAGATTTCGTGAACATTTTTGTTTAAAGACAAACAAGTGGAAATTTGTTCTACCAATTGCAGCTGACCAATTATTTATGAAATTATGCAAACAGACATTACAGAATGCATCTCACTGATCATCTTGATATGCACATCTACCTTGTTTTAGCAAGTTGTTTGCAATCTTTCACGATAGTAACACAGTACTCAAACATTAGAATTTAGATCCTTAGACAATCCAGGATATTTCAGTTGAAGACAGTCTGGTAAGTTTCTTTTCCCATAAACACAGTGAGCTGGCTATATTTACACGTATCGTTGGTAGATTGGTTTGTCATTAATGAGCAAAGGAAAACTGGAGAAATGCTCTTGTAAACAGCTTTTGACATGAGAAGGTAGAATGAAGCATAAAACCTCTGAGAAAACTTAACATTGAAGTATATGAAAGCATTTTTACAGCAAACAAAAAAATTACAAATTTAAAATATTCTCTATAAATTTACCTGTATGGTTTTTTGCATCATATTTTGCAAACTAAATTTAAAAAATAAATAAAAATGTAAGATTTTAATGCACGTGCCCAAATATTAGTACATTCTTTGCTGGGAATAAGAAGTTAAAAATATAAATACACCTCCACATCAGCAAAATTTCTGTATGTGGAGGTTTCTTTTCAATAGCATTCACCACTGAGTGATGAATAACTGAATGTGGAAACAGTATAGTATTCTTTGTAGCTGGTGAGAAATAAATATATTCTCTCCAAACAGCCTCCAGCTCTTATAGCTGATCTATATTAAATGTGTTTGAACCTAGAACTGTGGCAGCAAGGATATAAGTCTTCTCTGTATCAAGCTCATTAGAAATGGAGAAAAAAATTATGCTCACCCTACAATTATTTAAAATTTACATGTGCTGACTAAACTGACTGTTGACAATTAATCAAGATAATGACTGGATGAAGGGTCAATCTAGTCAAGATTAAAGCAAGACAGACCATCAGCACTTTATCACTGGTTAACTACTATGTTTCTTGTTGTCCAACATTATCAGTGCCTTCATTCATCTGCTCCATTTGACTTTTTGCCCACCTCCTGAATAGGATACTTAATTGAACTCAGTATGTGAAACGTGTAAGATACTTGCTGATCAAAGTTGATGCTGAGAAGCTCACTCTTACATGATGTGTCCCTTCATACTTATCCGTTCTTTTCCTCCAAGATAATGCATCTATAATAGCTGCACATGCCTAGATGTATCTATTTTAGGTTTTAAAATATCCTTATAAAAAGACTTGTTTCATACCTGAAATAGAGGAAGTCTCATTGGAGGAACATACTGTAGTAGCCCCGGTTCAAAAAAGAAGACTATATTCTCCAAGGCAGCGCAGGAGCCAAACTGCCACAAAACAAAGGGAGAAGTTGTTTAGCGTAAAACTGTATTTGGGTCTTCTGCTTGCATTTTTAGATCTCTGAGATTTTTTGCATTTCCAGGAAAATTTGTGGGCTTGCTGTTGCTTGTGGCCTTTTAAAAGAAGCACATATTCGTTTTGTCTGTTCATTTTTATACTAACCTATTTGAAGGTTCTGGTGAAAATTTTCTCTAGCCGGTCTTTTCCCATCCAAAATCAGAGATTTTGTGGCCTTTGATTTGGTTTCTCTAAGCCATATGTTGGTAGAAATTTCTGGTGAAACATCACTGAATTTGATATCTTCATAGATTTTTTCAGTAGGATTCTTTTTCCAAATAGTTTATGCTTACAATTTGAATGTGATTGACATAGTTTTAAAAGAAAAGGAAAGAGGATTTTGCTATGGAATTATTAAGACATTTTCTTCTTTGGACTCTGAATATATCTTGCAGGGAGAATAGGAGTGAGTAAATAACCCTGGAATACTTCGGTATATGATCACTTACAGAAACAGTTATGTGGGAAAGATAGATGTGTTTCTGATCAGATTTTGAAAGTGAAATGCTACAAGAGAAGTGTCCTGGTTCCTGCTGTGCTAGAGTTAATTTCTTCTCAGTGGCTGTCACAGTGCTGTGTTTCGGATGTAGAAAGAGAATGATGTTGAAAACACACTGATATTTTGGTTTTTTGCTGTCATGTTTATCCTAAGTATTTTTTTCCCTTCTTTTTTCTATCTTTATTTTCCCTGCTCTGCCAAGTGAGGAGGTCTGCAAAAGAAACCGGGAGAGAGTATAGGCAGGAAATGTGCTGCAAACTGACCAATGGGGTATCCCAAACAACAGAATGCCATGCCCAGTGCATAAACTGTGGGGGATTCATCCAGATGTGAGGCTGATAATAATAACCATTATTATTATATTTTACTTCATTTTCAGTTATTAAACTGTTCTTATGGCAACATATCAGTTTTAGTTTTATTCTCTTCTCCATTCTGCTGGGGTCAGGGGGTTGTTGAACAGGCATGTACCTGGTGTTTTACCTCCAGCTGGGCTGAAAACCACAACAAGAAAATGCTTGATTTAAGGGACAATATGAATTTTCACCTTTTAAACTATTATAGCTGTGTAAATTATGCATGTATTTTTTGGAATGAAGTAGGACAAATGACCTTATGGTTAGAGCAGAAAACCCACCTAGTGAGGGCTTCCAGAGAAGTCATGTTCATTTGAAACCTGCAGGAATTTTGCCATCAAATTCAGTAAAACAAAGATTTTGTTCCAGGAACAAGTCCTAAAATACCTTCTTTCTCTTTATGTGATTTCTTGTGGCTGAGTTGAGTCCACAGACTTATGATACAAGAATATTTTCTTGGCTTAAAAATGATAGTTATGCACTCTGCATTCTCCCACTGCAGAAGCAGAAAGAACAGCAATTTTACTTTGAAATTACAATAAACAAGAACAGTTCTCTCATTTTGAAAGATGGATTGCTTTTTACTTCCTTTGATAAAAAACCTGAAATTCAAGTGATTTTAAATTCCCATATGAAAACTAGGCACTGGACACAAAGAAGTTGTTGATACAATTCTCTCTCAAGAGGGCATCCAAATATGACAAGAGGTGTGTGACCTTTTCTAGGTCTTGTGTACACATAAGAAAGGCAGACATATCATCTGTTTGCTTCATCTTCCATCATTTACATTGAAAAATGAATGTTTATAACCTGTCCAGAGATATTTAAAAGATGCCCCCACAGGAAATGTAGGGTTATATTCAATAATTAGTTACCTGTATTGAGCTAAGATTTCTAAGATAGGCTTTTCTGAAATCCAAGAAAAATTATGCATGAACTGACTAACAGTTAGACTAGAACAATTTAGAAAAAATAACACAATTCAATATTTTTGCAAGCTATCAACTTCTGTTGCAATCATAATTACCAATAATTTCTAAGTTAGGGATTATGCAACATTGAGACACATTATCAGAATAGGTTTATATTTCAAATGATGGTAAATTTGGTAAGCTGCTTACCAGAGTAAAGTTATAGTGAGATATATTCTGGAAAGATGCATACAGTCTTAATACTAATAAATTCCATTTTCAGGCTTCCTCTGCCAAAGAACAAACCAAACAGCTTCTATCCTGCAATGATGGAAATAAGTAGCTTTCTGCTCCATATGAAGCCATTTTCCAAAGTCAGGATGTTTTTTTAGCACATGATAGAGAAAATATTTAGTGGTTATATGCACATATATAAGCCTGCCATGAAAAATGAAAGGTAAAAAAAAAAAAATATCTGCACTAGTTACCCACACAGTTTTGACAGTGAAGAACTGCAATCACATCTCCCTAGGTAAGTTTAATATAGAAATTTGCTGAACAGGAAGAAAATTGACAAGTCTGTGAAAAATATGGAAACAAAGACACCAAGTGATCAAGACAGATAACTGACAGTGTGAGCAGCAAACAAGCAAGCATACTGTACATATTTTTATTGCTCAGTAAGAAGTACTATTACCCTCAAGAATAAATATATGGAAGCCTGGCACTATATCAGAATAAGAAAGTATGGGATTCACTTATAGGTGTTAAACGGAGTTATTACCAAGTGCAAGCAGGTTACTACACCTGCTCACAATAAAACACTGATAAAAAGAAAGGAGGCTTGCAAGGTTTGTGGAGGGGAGATTTGTGACTTGGGTAAGGCTGCAGGCAACTGAAAACCTGCTAGAAACAGAAGTGCAGTACAGTAATCTGCCTTATCATGAGGAAAAAGACCTGGCCCTTTGGCAGAATGAGGAAAGAGGGCCTTCAGAAAGGTGAGTTTCAGGCTTTCTCTGCTGTAAATCTTTGCAGGTGGATGGTTTTCTATCTCTCTGGGTGTCTGCACTGATCTATTTATATCTAAGGGAGAGAAAAGCTCTTTGAAGTTAAAGGGAAAGATTGGCAGCTTAGTCTCAGAAAAAAGTCTCTGAGGGGAAATGAAGCTCAGTAGGTGAAATAGTTAAAAGCCCTTGCTTTTTATCATTATACTTTTATTTTGAACTTTTATGCAAAGAGTTTGAATTTCCTTATAATCTTTACTACCCAGGAAACTGGACTAAGAAGGAAGTTTTGAGACTTCCCTTCAATTAGAGTTAATTGAGGCAGATTGATTCACAGATTCTGGGGTAGCAGTTCTGGAAGGCATTCTTCTAAGCCTCCTGTGGAAATTTATTTGGTCTAGGAGCAGTAGAAGCAAATAGGTTATTACCTTTTTAGAAAGTTCTTTAGAAATACACATTTCTAGATGGAAATCAGTCCAAAGAAGAAAATACCTATTTTGATTAGTGATCACTTCCAAACTGTGCGCTACTACCACATTTTGTGATATTTGCTTGCATTTTGATTGCATCTCTGAGCTACTTCATAGCATTGTGTTAAATCAAAAAGGATTAGTCCCTACAAAGAGTAGAAACTTATTGAATATTGCCAGTTTGCATTGTTGGTGCAAACATCTATTAAACAATTCTTGCATTCTCTTTGCTAAAATTTCATTATGAAATAAAGGATGAGGAGAAAAAGTTGTTGATATTTATTGATTGGATGGTAGCTGATGTTCCTCAACTGCCTCAGCTGTGCTATAAATGCATAGAATTTTGGTTTTTTCTTTGTTGGATTGCTAAATGCTGAAATCAGAATGTCTGTAATCTTCAAATCTGTTTTCAGATTGTAAATTAAAAAAAAAATACCCTTATTATTCTTTCATTTGTTCTGTAACATCACAGGATAGTGACTACAGGAAGCAAATATGTTCCTTTTGACCTAATGCATGTTCTAAAGCAGAGCTGGACCCTTAATTTCACTGCAATGCAACAGTAGTAAACACTGATAAATTATACAGCAACAGGAGAAAAATAGTAAGTTGGCTGAAGGGACAATGAGACATGTCTCTTGTCTGATCTCCAGGGATGGATTCCTAGAACATCAGCTCATACCTGTTGGTGATGTATGTGTTGCTATGTATAAAGTTGTGGATTAATACCTTATCTAGCACACTTAATGTTGCAAAGTTTGCACTTGGTGGAATAGAAAATATCTATTTTCACTGCCTATAGAAATGCTTCTTTCAGGCTCAGCAAATGGCAAAAAATATTACTTGGGTTATTAAGAAGTTATTCAATATTGCTCTTTTTTCTTTCTTTTTTAATTTTCAATGGAAAAACAATATGGAAATATTAAGGGGTTTTTTGTACATTTTAGAGTCTGTGTGTATGATTTGAAAGAAAAAGTGCCTATTTGTTTACCTAAACCTTATGTGCTCTAAAAAGCTGTTCATGTAGGTAATGTTGCTTGTGGGACTGTTTCAGGAAGTGAGTAGATTCTCAACCAACTACCTGTGAAATGTTCAGGTTTTCTCTTAGACTCTAATCTGCAGGACAGCCAGTTGTCTTTGTAATACAGTACATGTTACTGTAATTTGTAGTCATGAATCATTGTTCTCTGGTGACTCACATTCCCTCATTTAAGCACTTAGAGAGACCAAATCTTACCACAGAGACACTTGTACTTACATCAGGACCATTTATTTATCAGAGCAGTATAAAATCGTCTTTCATCTTTGGGACCCATAGCCCAAGAATCAAATTCATCATTCTTTCATTGATGTACTTTTTCTAAACTGGGATCACTAATCAGATGTACCAGGACCCTTACTTTCTTAGACAAATTTTGGTAATGGTGGATTTTTAGGTGTTGAATTTAGAACAAATAATAAGGTCTTAGTGAGGTTGTTTTAAATAATACATTGCTGAAAAGAAAAACCACTAAGTTTTGGAGTGTACTGAGAAATAAACTAGTTTCTTATCCGTGATTTCTTATCTCTTAAGATAAGATAAGTTTAAGTTCTTTTCTTAAACTAGATTCTTGTCATTGTTTACCTGGAGCGTACCTGAAGAGTCACTGAAATGAATGTAATTAACACCTAAGAACTGAAAACAACACTGTCAATTTCCACGTTTGTTCATTTTTATTACCAATGTTGTGCTTTTTGAAGGGCACTAGCAGAGAGAAAAATCAAAGATGCACTAGTATTTATAATGGTGCTATAAAGTGGAGATGCTAGAATAGGAAGACTCAGATCACTTAGATTCTTTGTACCTTGCAGTTTGCCTTGCAGTGCCCACCTAATGTACAGGACAGTGTCCAAGCTTTAGTCATACATCTTGTTCCACCAGTTAAGCCTTTGAAGCTAGTTTGTGTCATTAAAGTGGATCAGAGTTATGTCCACAAAATTAGGTATATATAGGCTGTATGGCAATTACAGCAGCTGAGATGTTACAAAGCTCGTATTCATCCTTCATTTGCTAATTATTGTAGTTTAACTGACAGAGTACTGTTCTACCCAGTGACAGAACGAAAGGTGAGACTAACTCTGAAATAAACTCCAGTTTTAGCTAAAGCTTGCAATTGCCTGTCAAGAGACTGTCAAAATTTGAGACTTCCTGGATTAAAATTCAAGATGCACATTATTCTTCTACTATTCATTTAAAATTCCATGAAGATGAAGGACATGATTCTATAACTCCTACCATCTAGCCAAAGGTTTTTGGTTTTGTTTTTTTTTTTTGCTTTTTTCTTGATTTTTTGAAGGTCCAGAGTAACAAGCCATCTGAAAAAGAATTTGCTTGGTTTTTTTCCAGAGCTCAGTGAAATGCATCAAACTAGTTGCTAGGTCACATATGTTGTGGGATCAAAACAGAAATCTGGATACAATATGGACAAAATTTCTGGTTTGTTGTTTTTGGTTTTTTAATGTAGCAGGGTGGTAGAAAGTAGATAAATTAAGTATGCTAAAAATCCTTTTTTAAAAATCTTCCTGTCTGGTTTACAGAGCACTTGCTCAATCTAAAGGTTCTAGAACAACAGATGTGTTTCTAATTACACTCTTAAAATGAAATGCTGTTATTCAGTCTGCAGCACAGGAAATATCCTTCAGCAAAGGGCAACAGCTGCAAAACAATGAGATGAGCTTTAAACATTTATCCAGTGATTGGCAGGTTTTTTGCCCTCTTAGGCCTTGTAAAGTTTGTATTTATTCATGTAAAATGTAAAACAGGGGTTTTAGCTGCTTTAAGATACACTAAGCCATTTTGCCTATTCATATAGTAAGTGGCCTGAAATGAAAGACCATGGGTACCTGCAGTACAAGCTGTTGTGATTTAAATGAGCAGTACATCTTCAGATAATAAATGTCTCAGTCAGCTAAATACTCCCGAAACCAGTAATATGCTGATATTATTTATCTGAAGAGATTCAATTTTCTATATAGAAAATATAACTTTTTTAATACATCCATTGTGCTCATTGATTTTGAACAAAGGTGACAAAAATATTAGTAGAATTATACCCAGCAAAAAATTATACCCAGCAAATTTACATGTATGACTGGTTATGGAACCAAGACAAAATCTTTTGTGCAATCTCTTGATATTTCTTGGTCATTGTAATAAATACTCCCTGCCAGTTTGAGAAATAAAGGGTTTTCTGTATCAAAAAAGCCACCAGTTTTACATTCAACCATGATTTCTGCTCACTGCTTCATGGTCTTTGTTTTACTTTCTTTTTCCATGTTTTGTGAAAAGGAAAGAAGCACATCTATGTAAAGAAAACATTCTGTTTTTCTATCATTAGAATGAATAGATGTTGAACTAATTCCAGTAAGAACCAGGTTTTCACTTGTATTCTCTGAAATGTCATAAGACGTTGTTTAAGATACTTCTTGTTGTTACTTGGGGAAGTTAAGTATTGTAAGCCCAGACCACGGTGATAATTTAGTCTGTTGAAACACAGATTATGAAGAATCTGATATAATTTCTAATAATACTTCATTGAAGATTTGTAACAGAAAAGATACTGGTATTATAATAGCATTAATTCTATTGAAGCAGATGACTTCTCATAAGCACTACTCTCCCCAAACTGTGTCACCACAGAACTCAAAAGAAAGGGATGTTTTTGAGACTGTGGTAGAAATTTGTAAGGCACAGAAGCTGTATTTTCAATATTTGCAAAACTAATTCAGCTGCATATGTTTTATAGTTGTACAAATGACATAGCAGCAATATCTAGTCTCAAGAATTTTCCATGCAAATGGTTTATTAACTTTCTTATGCACATATGTGTGACATATACTTCCTTGTTTTTCCTAAATACATATTATTGATGATTCAATGGCTACAAGACACAGAGAGAAAACATGATTTTTCTCATGAATGTCTTCTGCCAGGAAAAGACCACATAAATATCTGTTGTAAATTTGCTATTTCTTCATCCATACAGAATTCCTCCCCCTTGCAACTTCATTTGTGCTTTGCTAACACAGGATTAGAAACGTTGGAGTATTAAAATAATGTACATAAGAGATTTGTGATTTCTGCTACACTGGACTAAAATTATATATTGCACAATCCATTTTTATTGCTGGGGAAAATGCAAAGAGATCAAGTGACCTACAGAAACTATTAATTCTTTTTAAAATTTAGAATATAGTGCCTGAGTACCAAAACAAACTCTGAAAGCTCACTCACATAATAAAAGAAGCCTGTGGAACAGATGTTGTCACTGTTTTGCAAAAAAACCCTCAATGAGATGGTTGAGTCTCAGCTGAAAATAGTGTAGAAAGGATGTATGCATCTTCCTCTGTAAATCTGGTATTGTAAAAAAGGATGTTTTCTCAGTATCTAATTTCAAAATTTAATCATCTGCCCACATTGGGTTACACCGACACTAAATTTTAGGAGAGGATGTTGGACAAATGCATGACGCTGGAGAGGAAAAAATAAAATATTATCTCCGAAGAGAATCTCAGTGTCAGTGATGTCTTGCACAGAGTATTGAGGACAGTCACTGGTGAACAGCTTGACTGGACACAAAATGCAGCCCAAAACCCTGGTCCCCTCTTCCCTCTTCCTTTACCTCAGTCTCCTGCATCACGGGTTACTGGGGGCTGGTCTTGCCAGTGAAACCAAAGCAAAGAAAGTGTTCAGTAACTCTGCCTTCCCTTCATCCTCTCTTTGACACAGATCCCTGCTCCATTTATTAATTATCCTTAGTTTTCCTTTTGATACCAGTGTATTTGAAGAAGCCCTTCTGGCTGTCCTTGACAACCTCAGCCAGATTTAATTCTAAATGAGCCTTTGTTTTTCTTGTCTTATTTCTACTTTGAAAACATCTCTATATTAATTCCAAGTTGCTTGTTCTTCCTTCCACCTTCTGTGTATCTCCTGCTTGTGTTTGAGTAATGACAGGAGTGTTTCTTTTTCCTCCAAACAGGTCTCTTTTCTTGTTTAGCACACCAGTGTTTCACTGGTGTGCAATATCATGGAATTACATGTGCTGGCTCGCCTAAAAATAAATATCAGGCCTAGAAATAAATTATCTGGAGGCAGGCAAAACAGAATTCTTTAAGACAGAACTATCACCAAGAAAACAATTTGTAGAATTTTGCATTGCTTTTCATCATAAGAGTTCAGACTTTTATTTGCCACTGTATCACTGGTGAAGTTTAGTACTTAATTTTGAAGGTACAGCTCACAGTACATTTGGGAATATTTTTCCTCTTGTAAACATATATACTGCTATTATGTATATGAAATCAGAGCCAGTACATATACAGGGCATATATAGTCTTCCCATGCAACTGATTCTTTTTTTACAAGTCATTTTAAATTATAAGGGTGAATATTAAATTATATTCTCTGCCTTGCCTTATTAAATGCCACAAATTCCTGTAATGTTTTGCAGTGGTGATTCATATTATTAAATTAAAACAGAAAGAAAAAAGGTTTTTTTCTGCCTAGAAATCTGACAATTTAGTTATTATATAGTCTGTTTGGCCAAAGCCCTTAAAGGTTTGTTTCATTGCATTCACCAAAAGATTGTTTTTTGAGATGTTACCAACTTCCATTTATTCTCAAGATATCCCTCTGTACTCAGAGAGAAGTGTCAGTGCAAACAAATCATCAGTGAGTATCACTGGTGTGTTTGTGTTTTTATGAAGCTTCTGCTCAGATCACCTCTATTGAATTAAAATACCATCAGCCATCTGAATAGCACAGTACACAGGAGCAGCCAGAGGTTGTGTAATCATAATTCCTTATGTGGCAAACGAATAATTTTGGTGGCAAAAGGCAAAAAAATATTAGGTGTAACTGCCCTCTTTTTAGGCTAGTTTGATGGGGTAACTAGAAATATTTTGAAAAATTGTGCTTGTTTTCTTTAAAGAGAAGTTCCTTCTGAAGATCTAAGATTCTTTTGACTTTTTTGCCTTGGTGTTAATTCAAAAAAGGAGTTTTATTAAAATGTGTGTATTTATACATTGTAGAACAAAAAATATTTCCCCATTATAGTGCAAATCTGAATAAAGTAACCATGACTTTGTGTAAAAATGAGAAAATGATAAATAAAAAGTAATAAGAGAAAGAGGCCTGCCCCTTTCCACTGTCTCATCCATGGGAATTCTGAAGAGGGTGCAGAGGGTGAGAACAGAATATTCAAAATCAGTATTAAAGTCCGATAGTAATGTAAGCAAATTCTCTAGAGTGATGATGATCTCACACATGATTTATAAAGCATTTTTCATCCTTAGATCTTCTGTATTGCTTCTTATTACAAGGAAAATGACAAGTACATAATCTGCAAATGACATATAGTGAAAGGATACAAAACAGTAGTAACAAAAAAATAGTAGCTGTAAATTTTACAGTATGTGAGCACAGCTCTTTTCTTTAAAAAAGAAATTAGAAATGGAAGAAAAAAACAAAAGACACATTAGATTTGTGATAACTATGGGCCTTATATTTCCCCAAACCCTCCTGAAATGCATGTATAGTTTGTTTACTTTGTTCTGTGTTTAAGTAACTAATGTTTCATCCACTTTTTTACAATGCCATTAAATACTCTTAGGTCTTGCACCAGATATAATTGAACATAGTGGTAGTTAATATCATAAAATAAAAAAAGGGTCTATAGACTCAAAGTGGCAATCAGGGTAATTGCAAAAGTGATGTAACATAATTGACTCATCATATTTTCCTAAGGTTCAATGGCTCAAAAAATATTTGCATTTATGTGTGGCTGGGTCATTGAAATTATGAAGAAAATAAAACATCATCTCTAGTTGCAGACAAAGGCAAGAAATGCCTCTTTTTTTCAATGAAGGTTCCCATCTTACACTTTGGAACAATTTCCTACTCAACTTCCATTTTACCTCTTTCAATTGCTTCTGGAATCCACAGATGTCCATTATTCTAGCTATCTCCCAATAGCCTGGACGATTACATCCTTTTTGTTTCTTTTTTTTTCTTATTTTGTAGTATAGACCAATATATAATTCGGGGGGGGGGGGGGGTTGGGGGGTGTTGGGACTGTCCATGCTATTAATCAGTGTAGGAAAGGTACAGAGCACTAAGTTTCAGTAATCTCTTTATAGTGTTTTCTATAGCTAAGTTTCCTTTAACAAGCTTAAGTCAATTAGTATTTCATCCTAAATGTTCAAAAAGTAATTAACTGTTCCAGAGTTCTAAATTTTTTATGCCAAAATTGTGGTGTCTTCTCTAGGTTTGACATTCATAAAATGATGAAGAGTTAGGTCTTTCAAAATTGCCCCCCCATCAGTACCTCAATACTGAAGAGTGTTCATCATTTCTATTTACTTCCCTTTTGTTTCTAAATTTCATATTTTGGTAGAGTTAGAGTAGCTTTAGTCATTAGCATATACAAGGACACGAGAAGTAATATGTATTTTTGAGTTAAGAAAGCAAAGTTCATCGTTTGACTACTGTCTACTAACCTCAACCTCCCCTGACACAACTTCAGGCCATTCTCTCAGGTCCTGTCAGAAAAGAGTAACCATCAGTATTATTTTCAAACATAAACTGAACAATTTTTAACAAGGGAAAACTATTTAAATTTATCAGAAGAATAAAAGGATAGATGAGGCAGCTGGCAAGCTATCTGCTTATAGATATATAGATATATGCCTTTCTATGAATATACATGTATATATATATGACTATTGTTATTTATTTCCTGAAAAAGCACCAAATATTTATAAATATTTTATATTAACTAATTATCACATCATACAATGAAAAACAAATCTGAGAGAAATCTAATTTCTGTTTTTTCTTCATTCTGTCTTGAGGTTTTCAGGAGCAGGATGGAAAAGAGGAGACTCTCATTATGAATATTATTTATAAGTAGCTCACAATTAATTCAAACTTTACCCTGTGTCAGCATGTAGGGAGATTTTTAAAGAATTTTTCTTATTTTTGAAATTATAATCCATGAAAAAAAGTTACCTAATTTTTGTGTTACTTGATTTTTCATTGTAGCATTGGATCTCACAGATAATGTCTCATCTTGCTCCAGTCATGGAAGATTATCTTAATCTGTGGTTTTGTGGGACTGGAGTGTGTGTGTTCTATCCTGCAGTCTCCAAGCATGAGCCCAATTTAAATGTCAACTACATCTGTTTTCTGAATGTTATGAATTGTAATGTTAATAGTAAATAATTAAATAAAAAAAACCCCTCCCCTACATTATGTTAAATGATCAAGACTGTGGACGCAATACCGTCACTAGGGAGACGCAGTGAACACCACAGAGTCGAAGCGAGAAAAGAGGAAGTTTAATTTTTCTTTTAGCTTATATAGATTTCTAGAAAAGGGACCACATTGGAAGATTGAGGTTCAACCTCTTCAATTCCACTGGTCTTAGAAAGTGTCCATCAATTGTCCTTTCTACAGAAAGATAAAGAATTTTATATCTACAAGATAAAGAATTCTGAAAACATTGCTTTGTTTACATGAAAGTATGTGAGAAAGTTCTGACTCCAAAACTAGAAGGCTG